>JAULJZ010186916.1:0-21270 GCA_032270985.1 Heliamphora pulchella | reverse complement strand
TCTTGTTGCCGCCGCACATCCACTACCACTACCACCACCATGCCACTATTACCCCACTGGCACCATGCAACTATTTCACTATCAAAATAGACAGAGCATTTGTGTTTAACTTTTTGTACATATTAAAAAATATGTTTTAATTCTATATTTAAATTTTTATCAAACTACTTTCAACTTAAACAATTTTAGCATTCAGTTTTTAGTACTTAATTTTTAATTTTATCAAACACAAAACTCAATTTTTTTTTGAAAACTCAAATCTTTACCTTTTATATTTTATTGAAAGGCCTCCAACAAAATGCTTTTTTCAAAAGCTCAATCAATCCTTTTTAAACAAAAAGAAAAAAAAAATATTCAAAGGCTAATAAGAAAATTCTTTTTTAATCAACCTTCAAAAGTCTAACAAAATAAAATTTTACTTGTCTACAGATCTTAATTATAAAGGTGGAATAAAACACTATTTTCCCAAAGGTTCATCTAGAAAAAAAAATCTTCTCCAAAAATCCAACAAAACGAAAACCCTTCTTACATAAAAGTCAAAAAAAAGGCGGTCAATTTTATTTGATAAGTAAGATGGTAACCTTATCTTAATTACAGTAATTATGAAAGAAAATTATCTAATTTTGATAATTTTAGAGTAAAGCATAAACTAATATTAATAATTCAATAATTAGTTAATCATCCAATGTGACAACCCAATTTATTATTATTATTAATAATATTTATTATGTGGATTGATTATTAAGTAAATACTTAAATTAATTAAAAAATACGAAATTGAAAATTTATTATTCCTGTTATCATACTAATAAGAGTGCTTGAATAAAATGGTGTAAGATATAGCTACGAAATCAAAGATGAATCATGTCCTAGATGTATAATACTGTGGTAGAAACTGTATAATAAATGCAAAAAAAATGAGGAGTTTGGAAAAAAGTACACTTATATGCACGCCTGCCTCCACATAATTTACTAGTATATTATACTTAATTAATTTGAGGTATATCTATCTGTATACATTTTTTTTTGCTATAATTAAAAAGAAGTAAGGATATAATTATATACTTAATTGCCTTCAATGATTAAGCATGTGGGGTTTTATTTATGAAATTCATTAACTAGATATTCAAGATATTAGTCATTTCATATTATTACATATAAATTTATACATATTATTTGGTTCATAACTTCCTACTTTCTTAACTAAATCTTTTATGTGTGGTTGGAGACTAAATGGTTTGGTTTTGGTTAAAGAGAAACTAAAGGCTCTAAAATGGTGACACATGTCCACTAATTCATTTAATTATTTAATTAATTAATTTTTACAAGATCCAATCCTAGCTATCACTACAAAAAGTGCACTTTCTGCTACCAAGATTTTGGTCGACAAAAGTTCTAATTTAGTCGGCATATCTGTTTAGCTACAATATTTTTGGTCACCATTTTAGTCGCTAATTCCTAATCACAAAATATTTTAACAACCAACTTTCTTTTAGTCATCAAAGATGTCTTCCCACCACTAAACGATTATTTGTCCCTACATACTTTTTGCAAATATGCAAATCAAGACGGTCTCTCAAGAAAAAAAAATGCTCAACAAAATCTCATAATCCAACTACAGCAAATACCATCTTGTACTTGTAAAAGTATAAAAGTAAATCATGGTTATTTATGAGATATAATCATAAAGAAAAGAAAAATTACAAAAATTATTATTGTAAATTTTCTCATGATATTAGTTCTAAATATCTAAATATCTATTTGTACTTTGTAATCATGTATCGTTTATTTTTACTAAATATGAATACATATAATTACTAAAAACATATAAATACCAATAAATTTACCAAAGATTATAACCATGATCATCCGTCAACGAGGTGGAAGATCTTGCAGGAGTTGCGTCAAGATACTCTGAAGCTTATCAATTTGTCTCTGTTATGCTTCTCGCTGAGCCTGTTGCTCCTTGCACTCTCTCTATCGCTCTTCACAGAGTGCGTCTATCTCATATTTAAGTCTTTGTAACTTGGCTTTACGTGATCGTGACTCAACATCAGATTTAGAAAAAGAGAAAAAAGGCTTTAGCCCGATCCCAAATCCTCTTAGGTACCCTTTCTTCTCCCCAAGCACCATTCTCGAAATGGCCTCTTGGGTCATTGGCACTCCAGACTAGGAAGCCTCATCTCGCACTCTTAACATCTCTGCATGTTATTGTTAAAAAAAGAAATAAGTTATGCTTTGCAGTTACTACAAAAATGATTAATATAACTGTACAGTTACTAAATACTTATATGTAGCACACCGCATTCAGGATTGATTCATTCTTTCGTCCTCTTTGACTTATGTGATTTCTCGTAAAAATCACAAAAATCAAGCAATTCACCTTTATTTGCATTTACATGTAAATTACAATTTAAAATAGAATATGATCTTTAAAAAATACTAAAGATAATATGTTCATTTATAACTTGTATACATTATTTAAAACATGTTCTACCTTAGTAGACATTGCTGCGACCGAGACCCCATAGTGTGATTATATGGTAGCTTTTTCCTGTTGTTCTTACTAGCGATCGAGTGTTTTGACAAATCGAAGATCACTGGTTAACTATAAAGGAAAATATGAATTTAATTTAAATTATTTTTATTTTATCTACTCAATCAAGTACTTCTAACCATCTTTGTCAACCCCCCCAAATATGGACGACTATACGGGTCGATATCTTCTTTAAAAAGATTGTGAAAGTGGCTCTTCATCTTGTACTTCTAATTTTTATATAAGCGATAGCACTTCGCGTCAGCAATGTTTTGGACTAATTCAAGTACTTCCAATTGTTGGGATCGAACTTCTTTATTCTTGTTGCTACGATCCTATTATCATAACAATAAAGTACTTCCAATTGTTGGGATCTAACTTCTTTATTCTTGTTGCTACGATCCTATTATCATAACAATAAAGTATGTTTTTACATCAATAAAATTTAAATATATTTTAATCTCATATCATTGATATACCTATGTTTCTCGAGTACCCTAATGGTAAACTAGACATCGCCATTGTGCCTCTATCACTCTATTAGGCCTATGAGCAAGTCTATTAGCATCATTATCGTATCACGTATATCTTATCCTTTTCGCTTCCATTCTGTCCATTTCTTACCAATAGATTTCATAAACCACTTCTGCATGGAATTATTAACATCTGTGTGTGCCTACAATGCAAGAAACATATCCAACAACTAATGATATACAAATACAATAATAGAATAATGATTTCAAATTGAATTATATGCTTGATTTTATACCTTAATTTCATCCCACACCCTTCTCTTGCAATGAATAGGAACACCAATTTCTTGGCTGTCTCTTGCTAAAAAGATAATTATATATTGTCAATGCAGTAACTGGTATTTTAGAATTTCAAGAAAAAACACCAAACTTTAGAACAGAAACAATCTCAAGCCCCCCCATACCTTCAAGAGTCAAGGATGTATCTTAAGACAGTTCAGTGGAATTAGAATTCAACTTCTACCCCATTACACAATCTACAACTAGAGCATACAAGATACAACAAACAACAATGTGTCCTTTGCATGATCTACCATTCCTAACAATGAAATAATTTTCCTAGAGCAACACCTTGGCTGATGGAAAAATTCAGCTGCCAAGCAAGAGAACACCGCGGTCAATTTCTAATACTCATATGAAGAGTGTTTCTTTGCCAACATGTAATGAAATCTTTTGTTCTAAAATTGTTTTTCAAGCGTCAACCAAACATACAAAAATTAAAAAGAAAAAATATTTTGCACAAAATTATTTTACATAAAAAATATCCTTTATGGTAAAATATTTTTTTCGTCAAAACAAACAGAGCCTAAATATAATATGTTGAACAACATTAAAACCTTCAACAGTTTTCAGCAATAAAACTCTATACTCTAACAATAATCTCTTAAGTTCTTAAATTCTGTGAAATCGACAGTGACTTTTAGATCTTCTCCATAACCACAAAATATGAGCAGACTAGCATTGATCTCAGTAAATCCAGGCCATACATGAAGCATATATATAGATCAACAAGAACCAAAACAATGTACTGACCGAGTAGTCGTTGATTAAACAACAAACAAAAGTTTAAAAATTTTAAGCAATAAATAAACGTTTTCGGCAATAAGAAACCAAAAAGAGTAAAAAGGCTTTAGAAAGCTGATCTTACAATGAGTACTTCACAGCATAACGCAATATATGCAGCACAACAAAGCAGAAACAAAGCATTCACAATGTGATCTGTTGACAAACTGGCTTACTCTTACAATCCTAGTACAAAATATGTAGCATAGCTAGTGAAGTCTTGAAAAAAATTGAGATATACTTCTCTTTTCCAGAAACATAGGTTTGGATATTTATTGTGGGTGATTTTAAATAAAAAAAAAAGATATTAGAAAGCTGATCTCCACAAAGGATTAAAGAAATTTCCCCCAAGATTTAGAAAATGAAAAGCAGGAGGTAGTATTCCATTCATAAAAGATGTTCCAGATAACATGTTTTGAAGGCTGTAGTGAAGTTTGCCATAACCTGCTCTTTTTTAACCTTGAGAAATCATTTTTTTTATTTTTGATAATTCAGGACGTCCGTAGTAATTTACACACACCTCAATTAATTTCTAAGGAACTAATTCTATCACCCACTTGCAGGATCCCAATTAAAGCCGAGACAAAGTCTCGTATGGGCTGCCCCAAAAAATTACTAGCAGTTAAAGAGGTTTCGAACTTAGAAACTTAGAAATCATTTGATAGTGAAACTAACAGACTTCTGACTTAGATTTAGATTTTGGAAGAGCAAGTGAAAATAGAGATATCAGATTTCAAAACCCAAGATATCTGAACAGGCCAGAAGTAAAAATGAAATTAAAAATTTTAAGCAATAAACAAAAGTTTTCAGCAATAAAAAACCAGAAAAATAACTTGATAAATCTGAAAACCCCAAATTGATAGATTGAACAAAAATCCAATGATAAATTGATTACCCATAAGAGATTATTTGCAAACAACAAAAAAAATTTAAAAAAAATCAGAATATTAAAGAAAAAAGAGAAGTGATGGAACCCAAAAAAAAACAGAGTGGGAGAAAAATTGAAAGGCATACAAGCCGCTAGGCTACCGGAAAAGAGGGAATAAGTCCCAGAGAAGATAGCCGACTCGCTGGAGAAGAAGGAAAAATCCCCCGGAGAAGATAGCCTAGCCGCCTGAGAAGGCATAAGCCGAACCGCCGGAGTATTTCAACAAAGCCGCGGGCTCTGCATGTAATGAACAGATTAAGGGAAATCAATCCACCTAGAGGTAGGGCAACGTTTGGAGAAGGGGGGGGGGGGGTGTGTTGTGTGTTTTGTAGTACAATAATTTTTAATTTGACATTTCAAAATTTAATTGGTAATTGTTCATTATATTAAATTATTGAGTAGATATTTTCTATAAAAAAAATTAGATCAATAAAAAATTATTAGCTATGTGATGGGAGTATATTTGTTTGGCAGTTTATTCTCAAAATATTATAAATTAATTAACGTTTTTAAAATAAATATACTCTGATCAAATAGATAGTGATATCTAATTGATTTGATTTTTTTTATGAGAATTACATTCTCAATTAGTTGAATATAGTAAATAATTTCGATTAAATTTAAAAATTTTGATTAAAAAACAATTAATCTCACAACACTCCTGTGATTTAACTCACAGCAGGTCCTCAACTCGTCAAACTAAAATGAATACGACGTCGTTTTAAGTTAGTACATTTTTTATAACTTTTGTAAAGCCTATATAAACTGCCGTAAATATTAAAGTAATTTATAACTGTGTAGTTTATTTAGATTATTTAGGGGACTTATTAATAAATAACCCTCATAACTTTATTAAAAAATAGCTTTTACCAAGAAACGCCAAGAATAAGTGCTTTACCTACATTTTTGTAAGTGTCTTTAAAAAATGCCGAATAAAGTATTTTTTTGTTGTAGTGTGTTTTTAATATAGATTTGTACTGTCAAATTATCTCCATTTATAATGATCTCTATTTTGGCCATAGTATCTCTATTAATGCTTAATTGTTCGGCCATACCACCATTAATAATCTTTAATTTGATCATGCCACCGTCATCATTAATGCACCAAATTTTGGTCATTTGCACCACTTTGGCTCGTCGTTCGGCTAGGCCCGAATGAAGATTGGACCTCGTACCATTTTGGCCTGGTCATTATCTAGTCACAACATTTTTATCGTCACTAAACTTTTTGTCACTAATAGTATTCCTTTGGAGCCAAATTTAATTTTCCGCCATGCTTTTAGTTTATGTGACAAATATAAATTTGTCACAAAAAGACGCGACATAAGTTTTTTTTTTTGTTGACAATTTCTATTCTTATCACTAAATACCTATATTTGGTGACACATTTATATTCGTCACCATTTTTTTGTCACTATAGATTTTTTTTTTCCGTAATATAGTGTTTCCGCCAAAGACATTTCTAATATCTTATGCGAGTAAAATATTTTAGTCGTCAAATAGGATATTCTGTGACTATCTTATTTGGTCGCCAAACGAGTGTGATTAAGTATATTTTAGTCGCAAGTGAGTACAATTTGTAATCAATTTTTAATTGTCAAAAGTCTTTTCATCTTTCCCACTAAAAATTAGTTTTGACGCCAAATTTTGGGCGACCAAGTCAATACTTGTCTTGACTTGATTCATGTTCACTTAAAAATATGTTCATGATTTGTATCATCTTCTTGGACTATATACTTAAAATTTAAGAAAAAGTCTTTTAATGGAATAAAAAGTTATTTTTCCAAAAGATGCAAGTGTGTGTGTATTCTTGAGTTTTGGTGTTGTAATTTGGCTTTTTAAGGTTGGTGATGCCATGGGAATAAGGTTTGGGTATGAGATGCTCTTAAGTGAAAACCCATAAACTTGCACTAGGATTAATATTTGTTAGTAGTCATGATTGTAGGATCTATAGAAAAATAAGACTCACAAGAAAAGGCTTAAGAAGAAGTATTGATGTTTTCATGTTGAGTTGAAATGAAATGAGATCTTGGCTCAAGAATGAGTTTGAGAAAGAAAGTGTTTTCATGATGAAACTTTCTTGGAAAAGTATTGTTAAATAGAAAGTGTTTCCTTTGATGAAACTTTCTTAAACATGTTCTTGTTGAAGAAAAATAATTGTGAACAACTTACTTGAAAATAAATGAAATTATAAGTTAGAAACACCATAACTTGTGTATGTGCATATTATCTTGTTTGAGTGATTTCTCTAGCTACGAGCTGTGAGTTCATTTTTTCGTATTTCAGGTGATGATCTAGAGGGAGAAGCATAGAAAGTATTCTTGAAGAAATGGGTGAATGATTAATCATGAGCTTAAGAGGCTCATTTTTGAATTTATGTTTATGTCTTTTTCTTTGTTTCAAATATAAGAACCATGGTGAATTAATTTTTAAACTATTATATTGTCATTCTTTAAGTGTTTTTCCTTGAGGAATATGAACGGTGTAGATACCTCAATTTAATCAAGCCAAATGGATTTATCGAAGTGAATTCAATGATGAAAAGTAAGAGAATGGTACCAGAAAAGTCTTCAACCGATCACCAAGGATAAGACTTTAGCTCATACACCAGAGAAATCTATTCAAATATTCAGGTTGCAGATCGCAACCTTCAAACGTCTTTGTTTCATAAGAACCATGGTGATTTAATATTTAAACTATTATATTGTCATTCTTAAATGTTTTTCCTTGAGGAATATGAACGGTGTAGACACTCCAACTTGATCAAACCAAATCGTGAGTTTATCCAGGTGAATTTGAAGATGAAAAGTAAGGGAATGGTACTAGAAAAGTCTTCAACTGAACACTAAGGATTAGATTTTGGCTTATACACCAGAGAAATCTATTCAAACATTTAGGATGCAAACATTGTTTCCTACGATCGCAACCTTCAAACCCCTAAAAAGTTGTGGTCACTCAGTTGGTTCTGGTGACTATGACATCCGTTGAAGCGACCGCAACAAACTTCTCATAAAATCCTAAATTTCCTTGCGACCGCAAACTCCATTCATTGCGACTGTAAACTTTGGTGCCTGGCAGTGAAAACTTCTATTTTCTCCACGTGTCAGCACGCCAAAGGACACTGCCCTAGGTTGCTCGCCTATAATAAATATAGACTCCTCTAGGTCGTTTTGGGAGGAGGAGTAGAGATTTCTACTTACCAAAACTCTACCTAATTGTCGACTCAAAACCGTACACTATTCCCTCAACTTTTCGTCATGCTTTCAGAGTATTGAAATCGTTCTCGGTAATTGAAGGATAGATGAGCGAGTACATCATTACCACCTTGATGTTGCACCTGGATCATCATTTTACAGGTATAATAGTAAAATTCTAGTATTTTTCTTTCCACACCTTTTACCTCTCATTGAAAGGCCAGAATTAGGTTTGATTTATTGTTTTGAATTGTTAATCGCATGTTCTCAATTTTTAGTTAAAATTTTTATTATTTTTGATTTTTTAATTTTATTAAAAATAGTTAAAAAGATTTTAGTGTTATTTAGCACATTGCATACTTGCACCCAACTCACTGTTATTCAGAATCTAATGAAAAGTGCTCTCTGATATTGCGATTGCTACCTTCAATGTAGTGTCCACAAATCTTGTACACTGACATGTTCGCAACCGTGACATTGTTACTCACGGCCGCAAACTTTTAGCTCTAAGAAGTTTGCGACCGTGGCATTGTTATTCACGGTCGCAAACTCTAATAATTTTAGTAGCTTAATTTTGTGAATGTTTGTATTATGTCATTCTCAACATGTTTTGTTTAGTTTAATTTCATCTTGTTTAGTTATTTTAGTACCATATTCTTGGTTTTAGTCTAATAATTTTTGCATCTTTCACATGTTGATAATATATATATATATATATGTAATTTCATTACTTGATTTTGGAGGTTCTCTTTTTAACCGCCAAATTTTGTATTTGTATGCATTTGAAAATTTTAAGAAAAAAAATCAATATTGATTAGTAGGGGTCAACCTAATGGTTGGTCGAAATGGTGTGATTAACCCCTTCTCCATTCATATATTAGTTCTCGGACACATTTTCAAAGGTAATAAACAATCAGTGGCTTATTTTGTTTTTCTTGATTTTTCTTAAAAACCAATTGGCGACTCTATTTTTCAAACGTAAAGAGTTTTTAGATTTTCAATTTTTAAGGTTTTAATTTTTTTATAAAATTTTTTAAATAAAAATAAAAAAATCCCTTTACAAACTCAATAAAAACGCCACAAACGGTTAAAGTACTCTTGATGATATATGTCTCATACATGTCGTAAAAATATTTTCTTATGTCTGAAAATAAAATGGTTGCAGAAAAAGTACTTTTAACTTAACCTTTCGAGTCTGGTCCAAATTTAGAGTATTTTGTTTTATGAGAGCTTAACTTAACCAAATGATATGATTCTTGCGCCTAAAGTTTTTATTTTTAAAAAATCTACTTTCATGAAATTTTACAACAATTGAAAATGAGTTTTAAGCAATCAAAAATGATTTTCCACTCAAAGAGTGAATCTGTCCAAATTTCTTCCACAAAATAGTTCATTTTGGAGGGCCACGATTTTTGTTATTTTTTCTATAAATTTTTTTATTTTTGCATAGTAATTAGGTCTAAGAGTTATCGAAAATTTTCCACTGGTTTCAAGTCATTTGAATTGAAAAGAAATTTATTATGAATGTTGAAATTATGAGGAGAGATCCGATTAATTCTAGAGGCGGGTGAATAGGTTAAACCAAGGACAACTTAAAAATTAAAAAGATTATTTTGCATTTTAAAATAAATAACTAACATCTATGAATGAAGAGCACAAGATATAACGTGAAAACTCTTGGGTAGAATCCGGGATGAAAACTACGACATCAACACACAAAGTATTTTCCACTATGAATAAAAAAGATACAAGCTAGAAGAGTAAAGGAATTACACCCATTACCCAACGATGACCTAACTTCTTTACTTGAGACAGCTCCCCGAGCTCTTTCGTGATTTCACAGATTCAAGTCGCTTCAACTTCCCGATCCAAATAACCCAATGGCTAATATTTGATCCGAGCAAATTTTAAGTGGTGATAAATGACCAAAAGTGTAAAAAAAAAATAACGTGTGAGAGAATAACACAATCTAGATTAAGTGTGCACTTTAATAGGATCAAATGCACCTAGATTACTACAAGGGAGTAGACAAGAGTTTGACAAGATGGATGAAAGTGAAAAGGTGTCAAATTTGTCAATCCCAACTCTCTCAATATTTTTTGGTAGTTCAAAAACGAACAAAGCTAAGCTTATATACTGCTAGGTTTCAAGATACAAGGCTGGCAGAAAAATAGGCTCAGGGCACTCGAGCGCCTTGCGAGCTCGTGTAAGCGTATGAGCGCTCAAGCGCGCTGCAGGCGCTTAGCGAGCGCCATAAAGGTGTTTAGACCTTGGTTTGACCATGAGCACTCGGTGCTCGAGCGCCTATTAAGCGCATGGCGAGTGCTTAAGGACGGTCAAGCGCACCAAGGGTGCTTGACGAGCGGAGCAAATTGAAAGAACAAGGCGCAAGCCTCAAGGGGTACAACGCTCGAGCGCCAAAAGGGGGCCTAAGGAGCGTTGACCCAACGCTTGAGCACCGAGAGGGCACTCAGCGAGTGGAGCCTTCTGGCAATCATACCACAAAGCCAACGCTTGAGCGCCTATTAAGCGTTCAATGAGCGCTAAAACAGCGCTCGAGCGCCTCTCGAGTGCTCAGCGAGCGCCAAGAAGAAAATAGCTAGAAAGGATGAAAAAGAGGGGTCATGCACCAAGATGATGAAAATGCAAAGCATCTCATGCCCAACTATAAACAACACCTATCCAACAAAAAGAAACAAAAAATACAGACACCTGATGGTTTTGTGTAAACACTCAAAAATCGCCAATTACAATTATAATCTCCCTCTTTGACATTTCTGGGACAAAACCCCCAAACCAACAAAACAATATAGGGAAAAAAAGAAGATAAAAACATCCTCAATTATCTTGAAGCCGACAGGCAAGACCTGATGAGAAGGACGCTTTCAAACCTGATACACATGATGTTAGATACCAAGAAGAAACAAATGCACATGAATATATGTAGATAAATGAATACGAGTCATATGACAAGAGAATAGCATATATTCATTTCAATTTGCATAATCATGCTACATCGAGAGTATTCATCAAAAGATATATGAAATCCAACCCCAAAACCATTGCGAGCTGGACTTGGTTAATCGTTCTTGATACGTCGATGGAGACGCTGCACCTGAATTTGGAGAGAGGCGACATGAGAGCCAAGGGCGGTCATCCCCTGCTGGAGAAGATCTTGTCCTGAAGCAAACTGGCCGCAGAGGAGCTCCTGGTCGGAGTAGAGATCCCGGATACTTGCATCAAGAGAGTCGAAATGGGTATTGAACCGCTGAAGATGACTCAAAATGGTGATGCAAGAATCACCACTAGCCAAGGGTCCCGAGGATGAGGAGAGACCACTAGGGGCAGAAAAAGATGGAGGAGAAATAGGAAGCGGATTGGGAACAGCCGAAGCCGAAGTCGGAGCTGAAGCCAGAGCCAGAAAGATACTCGGGAAGACAGGCTGAATCGAAGGAAACTCGGGATCTAGACGAAGATGAACAGGAAGAATATCGGGATCTGCTAAGACATGAGCATTGCTCAAGTTCTCAGATTGAACAGAGAAATCGCCTTTCGAAAAGATCGAAGGCTCAAAAGGGAAGGTAGGAATGGAACGAGCATTACATAGGCAGGTGATGAGGGAGCATAAAGGAAAACCTGCAGTGCCCTGAGGCTGGTGAGCATAGCGGGCAATCTGAAACCAAGTACGCCGGAGAAGGTTATATGAGAAGCCACGCCCAATGGCGCACAGAAGCTCAGCCCGAACGGGCAAGATGCCGGAGGTATTGTTGGTAGGGTCAATAATGGGGGCAATAATTTTGTTAAGGCCGCGATATAAAGGAGTGAGGTGGGCTTGTTTAAGGGTCGATTTATAGCAGTGAGCCCCACCGGTGAGCTCCCGGGTGACCTCACAGCGGATCAGGTCCACGGCCTCGTTAAACGAAAATTGAGGGTTCGAAACGAATAGAGCCCCCAACAGGGTTGCAATATCCTCAACAGTGAAGATAAACTGTCGACCCCGAATCCAAGAGGTGAGAGAAAAGGTGTTGAAAGAGATGTCAGAGGTGTTGGCATAGAATTCTCGAACCATCTTGGGAAAGACAACCCCGTGACCCTGGCACACCCCATTCCAGCCATGCGTGGTGAACTGGGCAGCGAAGCCGTTATCCACGGAGGTGTGGATATGGACAGTTCACTCAACCAGAACACCCCGATTGGCTAGAGCAGCGTACTGCTTCTTGGCTCGGGTGGAGATGAACAGGTCGTACTCGAGACGGCTTAGACGTTTCCACTCCCGGGACTTAGTCTCTGAAGGCTAGCTGGCCATAAAGAACACAACCTCGCAACAACATAAGAAAAAACAACAAAAAAGAAAAGCATATGATAGAGAAGAGAGAGAAAGAGAGAGTGAAAAGAGTGAGCTAGAGAGGGGCCCACCCTTTAAAAAGGCCTAGGGCAACAGCGCTTGAGCGCCCTGCGAGCGTGCATTGGCGCTTAAGCGCTAAGTGAGCGCCCAACAAGCGCTCAAGAGCGCTCGAGCGCTCATCGAGCGCCTAGTGAGAGCAGGCCACTTCCCTCAAGCAGCACCGCATACCAAAAAAATAGGCAAGCATGCATACATTCAGGCACAAGTTCACACACAACACAAAGATATATATGAATATATATGTGAAGGCATACAAGATGAACCAAGAAACCTGCAAGATGAGCCAGTAAAGATATGAGATCTATGAACTAAGGCAATCATAAGCTAAATATCTTCGCCTGAAAAAGAATATGAAATTGAGTTCAGGCGAACTGAGCATGGAGTAAGAGGCGCAAGAATTAGTACAATACCAATGCATCAAAAGTGTGAACGAAGAACCCGGAGACAAAAGAGCATGAGACTTGAAGAGAGATAAGAAAAGACACAATCCAAGGACCATAATACCACATCCAACTAGAAAGCATTGAAGTTAAACCACCTAGCATTTGGACCTTGAGTTATACGCACGAACCTCAAACATGGAAAAAGAGAAGGCCAAGCACAAAGCCAATATGATGTAGCTAACTTTTTTTTGGAAACATAGAGATGGAGAAGGTAAAGAGAGAATTCTTTCAGAAAATGGTATCACCCAGAGGAGATAAGCACAATCTCATAGGTCGTCAAAGACACAAGGATTGGGATACAGACATGAGGGAACGCAACTGAAAGTAAACAAAAAATATCGATCATCCAAGCAACCGAATGAGGGACACAGAAAATTAGATGAAATCGACCTTATAAACCCAACAGGACATCATGCTCCAAGAGTGTGTGTGTGTGAATGCATGGTATATAACAATACTTAAACGCCTTGAAACATACATGATCGACTAGCCTGAAAGATAAAGTACAATATCTCATGAGAATGTATCAAGCCAAGAGCCAGAACATAGTAAAACATACGATCACAAGATAATCAAAGTAGCATTAACAGATTCACAAGAGCCAAAACAGGCATGCAGAACCAACAAACACACAAGCATGCAAGAAAAGAGAAGAAAGAAAACAAGGGATATTGAAAAAAAAATTGTATATAAGAAGATAAGGAAAGGCAGAAGAAGGAATAAACACCAGCAAAGCACAAAAACAAAAAAATACCCAACCCACTAATCAAGAGAGATTAAGCCAATAGACAGCCTAAAAGATTCAAACCTAGAGAATTCCAAGGGTTTGGTGAAGATATTTGCTTTTTAGTCAAAAGTGAAAATAAACTCAAGGGAGACGACACCGTCCTCAATAAGATCGCGAATGAAATGATGACAAATGTCTATGTGTTTGGTGCACGAGTGTTGGATAGGATTTTTGGAGATGTTGATAGCACTCGTGTTGTCACAAAACACAATCATGGTGCCTTGAGTGAATCCATAATCCTGAAGCATTTATCTCATCCATAACAATTGTGTGCAGCTGCTACCTGCAGTAACATACTCTGCCTCGGCAGTAGATAGAGAGACACAATTTTGCTTCTTACTATGCCAAGCAACCAAGTAGTTACCCAAGTAGAAGCACCCATTGGAAGTGCTTTTGTGGTCGTCTATATTTCCTACCTAATCAGCATCAGAAAAAGTAGCAAGATCTGTGTTGGTATCATGAGGATACCATAGACCAAGGCTCAGAGTCCCTTTGACATACCGAATGATCCGCTTGACAGCAACAAGATGAGACTCTTTGGGACAAGCCTGAAAGAGAGCACAAACTCCTACACTAAAAGACAGATCTGAGCGACTGGCAGTGAGATACATGAGGCTACCTATCATACTGCGACACAAGATAGGATCAACGTCCTTTCCATTCGAGTCTTTACCGAGTTTGATGCTAGTGCTCATAGGGGTACGGAGTTCCTTGCCAGTTTCAAGACCAAACTTTTTGACTAAGTCATGAGCATAAACAGATTGGGATATAAAAATCCCATCTTCAAATTGCCTCACATGGAATCCCAAGAAATGACTTAGTTCCCCAACAAGACTAATCTGAAACTCATGACTCATCTCGGCACCGAAGTAATGAGAAATATGATCAGATGTGGAACCAAATACAATGTCATCGACATAGATTTAGGCAATGAGCAAATCATCCTCAACTTTCTTGAAGAAGAGAGTGCGATCAGCTCCCCCTTGAACAAATCCAGAATTCAAGAGATGGTCAGTGTGCCTTTCATACCAAGCTCAAGGGGATTGCTTAAGCCCGTGTAAAGCCTTTCTGAGCCTATACACATGTCGAGGATTGTGAGAATCTTCAAACCCTCGTGGTTGCTCAACATAGACATCCTCTTGAATGACACCATTGAGGAAGACACTCTTAACGTCCATTTGGTAGAGTTTGAAGTGAAGACAACAAGCTATGGTAAATAGAAGTCGAATGGACTCCAAGCGAAGTACGAGAGAAAAAGTCTCATTGAAATCGATTTCTTCTATTTGTGAATATCCATGGGCCACTAGCCTAGCCTTGTTTCTAATCACAACCCCATGTTCATCACGTTTATTTTTAAAAATTCACTTGGTTCCAATGACATTATTATGACTGGGCCGAGGGACAAGGTATCACACTTCATTTCTGTCAAATTGTTGAAGCTTTCCTTACATAGCAATGATCCAATTCTCATCGCTAAGAGCTTCTTCAATCTACTTAGGTTCAACAAGGGAGGTGTAGCAAACATAAGTGATTTTATTTTCAAAGTGAGCTTTTCTCCTAGTCAACATGCCATCCCTAGGGTTTTCAATGACAAGATCTAGCGGATGATTCAATTTGACCATAGCCGAAGGTTCTTTGGTGTGAGAGGGGGATCCCTCAGCTTGAAGGGTTGGTTCACTAACATTGAGCGCTTCACTTTGCAGAGGGTCAGTCTCAAGTGCTTCACACGAAGCATCAGTGATGGAATCATCATGAGAGTTTGAACTCTCTCCCTCAAACACATCCCATATTTCTTCGTTAGGAGAGGAGTTCATCTCATTCACTGTAGAGTCATCGACAACAACATTTGCAGACTCTATAAGAATTAAGATTCTCCAATTATACACACGATGGGCTCTACTATTAGTGAAGTATCCCAAAAAGATCCCCTCGTCACTCCTAGAGTCAAATTTTTCTAAAGACTCACTATCCCTAGGGATGTGACATTTGCTACCAAACACTCTAAAGTATTTGACATTGGACTTTTTTTTATTCCAGATTTCATAAGAAGTATGAGAGGTTCCCGGCCTCAGATATACTCTATTAATAGTGTGGTAAGCAGTATTGATAGTTTTGGCCCAGAAATTCCTGGGGACACGTTTGGCATAAAGCATAACTCTGGCAATTTCCTGCAGGATTCTATTTTTTCTTTTTACGACCCCGTTTTATTGAGAAGTCCGCGGAGCAGAGAATTCATACTTAATGCCTTTCTCATCACAAAAATTTTTCACCTAAGAGTTTTCAAACTCCCTATCATGGTCACTTCCAACACGGGTTATCGAATAACCCTTTTCATTCTGAACTTTTTGACATATGATTTTGAAATACCCAAAGGTATCAAACTTTTTCCTCACGAATCCAACCCAGGTGAACCGAAAGTAGTCATCGACAATGATAAGAATGTATTTTTTACCCCTAAGGCTTTCAGTTCTAGAAGGACCCATCAAGTACATGTGTAAGAGCTCGAGAGGTCTGGTAGTGGCAACAAGGTTGGTTTTTTTGTGTGAGCATTTAATTTGTTTTTCTTTTTGACAGTCACCACAAATAAAACCTTTTTCACTGGCCAATTTGAGAACCCCCTTTATGAGTTCTTTTCAAGTGATTTTGGACAGATCCACAAAGTTAATGTTCTCCAATCTTTGGTGACACATTTCTACTTCATCGAGCATGATCCTGTTGCAGAGAAGTTCAGGTTTAGGCATGATGTAATAACAGTTATCATATGACCTAACACCTTTAACAAAGCAGATACTAGTAGAATCAAGTATGTAACAATCATTTTATGTAAACTGAACATTATGTGCGCTGTCATAGAATTGACCAATACTCAGAAGATTTGCCTTCAAGCCCCCAACATAGAGCACATCCTCTAACTTTGGAATGCCTGAGGACTTAATCACCCTTTATCCTGCAATCTTTCCCTTGTTCCCATCACCAAACGTGACATTTTCTCCAGAGTACTCTTAAAAGTGGCAAATAAAGATTTGTCCCCCCGTCATATGACGAGAACATCCACTATCCAAATACCAAAGAAAAGTATTATGCATTTTTAAAGTAGTGTGAGCAACAAGACAAACATTTATCTTTCTCTTCTAGGATTATCTATGGGATTGGTCAGAGGAGTTTTTTGTGTGTTTCAACTTTTCACTTAGGTTCATGTTATGACGAGGAGAGTAGTGGTCAAAATTCCTAACCTGATCGTTATTCATTTTGTGAGGTATCTTGAAGGAGCTCTCCATAACCAAGGATAACTTGTCGATCTCGGAGACAAGATAGGAAGATTGAGTGGTTAAGTCACTTAAGTGCTCAAGGATATCATACTCTTTATCTACACGTCTAGTTTGAGTTTGTCTAATGGGCCTTCCAAAAATGGGTTGACCCTTAAAACTTTTCTTGGCAATCTCTCTTTTTAGACGATATCAATTCGGTCTTATGTGACCTTGGACACCACAGTGGTGACACATGGGAGCACGCTTTTTCTTTTAAACAAAATTAACATCCTTGACATTTTCATTCTGAATGATAGGAGATGGAAGAGAACTAGAAGCACTGACGAACACAACCTTCTTGGGATCACTAAAGATCCTTGGTTTTAGTGAAGAGGGATCTAAATAATCGAGACCACTCTTGTCTCTAAAAGAAGAGGGCAACTCGGTGATCTAAGTGGCCGCTTCACTCGTTTTCATCATCGAGCTAGCTTTACAAAGGTTTTTCTCAAGGTCAAAAATCCTAGTCCTAGCATTAGTCAATTCTATAAGATACTCAAGTCTTTATTTCTCAATACTAGCAAACTTGTCAGCTAGGTTCGCCTTTGAGGACTTGAGGTTGTTGATTTCTAGGTTCTTCTCGTTCAGTTCACTTTTAAGAAAATTCCTTTCCTTTTCTAAAGATTTAAATTTGGACTTGACATTCAATTTCTCTTTCTTGAGTTTCAAGCACTCTTTGACAAGTCATCATAAGCTTCATGAATGGACTCAATTTCATTTTCCTCATTACTCCCTTCCTCTTTACTTGTCTCATTTAGAGACTCAGAGTTCAAAGATTCATCAATCCCAGCACTCTCACTTGAGAGTTTTGGGTCAATGGAGGTCTCAAGAGGTTCTGAGGAGTCTAAGGTAGCAGCTAAAACTGCAAGATTAAATTTTTCAGTCTTATTTTGAGGACCACTTTGCTCTGTCTTTTCTTCTTCACTGTCATCATCCCAAGTAACGGTGAAACTCTTTCTTTCTTTATTCTTCAGGGTATTGGTACACTCAGCTTTAATGTGACCATACCCATGACATTCATGGCAATGGATTCCTTGAGGTCTTTTGGAATTTTGAAGAGTTCCACGTTTATCACTTCCACTTGAAGTAAACTTCTTCTTAGAAAAGTAAAACTTAGATGAAGATTGGTTAGAATTGTTTTCCCTTTTGAACCTCACAAATTTTTTGAATTTTTTAGCTTAGATGGCAACTTCTTCCTCATCTAACTCATCCTCATCATCATTGCTCTCAAGGTTGTTAACAATGGAGGATTTAAGGGCCATTCCCTTACTCGAGCTGGTGGAGGTTTTCTTGCTTGACAGATGATTGATCTCATAGCTTTAAAGCTTGTCTACGAGTTCTTCTACTTTCAATGAGTCAATATCATGACTCTCTTCAATGGCCGTGACTTTAGGTCAAAACCTCTTAGGCAGGGATATAAAAATTTTGCGAACGACTTTAGAAGGTGATAAAGGTTCTCCTAAACCAAAGAAAAAGTTAACCATTTCACTTAGCTTACAATAGAATTGGTTGAAGGATTCATGTTCAGTCATTCTTAGTTCCTCAAACCTAGTAGTCAACATCTTGAGTTGAGAGGTCTTGACAGTTTGTGTCCCCTCGTGAGTCACTTGTAGGATATCTCACGCTTCTTTAGCAGTCTCACATTAAGAGATACGACTAAATTCACTAGGACTTAAAACGTTGTGAATAGCACCTAAGGCTTTTTAATTATAGTCCGAACACTCATTATCAGCCTGAGTCCACTTAGTATCGGTTTTCAACCTAACAGTCTTAGTCGTGAGATCTTCAACGGTGGGAGATTCATATCTGTAACAGACGGATCTCCAAATCCTAATTCCGATTGAGTTTAGGAAGGCCTTCATCCTAGCTTTCCAGTACGGGTAGTTATTACTATCAAAGTAGGAAGGCCTAGTGGTGGAAGTACCCTCACGACCTAACTCTAAGTTCATGGAAACAAACGGATCTATCTTTAGTAGTGAAGTCGACAAAGAGATAACCTTACTCTGATACCAATTGAAAATATGAGAAAAAACTCGATTAACCCTAGAGGGGGGTGAATAGATTAAACCTAGGACAATTTAAAAATTAAAAAGATTATTTTGCATTTTAAAATAAATAACCAACATCCATTAATGAAGAGCACAAGATATAACGTGGAAACTATTGGGTAGAACCCGGGATGAAAATCACGACACCAACACACAAAGTACTTTTCACTATGAATAAAAAAGGTACAAGCTAGAAGGTAAAGGAATTACATCTGTTACCCAACGACGACCTAACTTCTTTGCTTGAGACGTCTCCCTGAGCTCCTTCGTGATTCCATAGATTCAAGTCGCTTTAACTTCTCGATCTAAGTAACCCAACGGCTAATATATGATCCGAGCAAGTTTTAAGTGGTGATGAATGACTAAAAATGTAGAAAAATTAATGTGTGAGAGAATATCATAATCTAGATTATGTGTGCACTTTAATAAGATCAAATGCACCTAGATTGCTACAAGGGGGTAGACAAGAGTTTGACAAGATGGATGAAAGTGAAAAGGTGTCAAATATGTCAATCCCAACTCTCTCAATATTTTTTGGTAGTTCAAAAACGAGCAATGCTAAGCTTATATACTGCTAGGTTTCAAGACACAAAGTTGGCAGAAAAATAGGCTCAGAGCGCTCGAGCGCCTTTCAAGCACGTGCAAGCGCATGAGCGCTTAAGCGCGCCGCAGGCGCCTAGCGAGCATCATAAAGGTGTTTAGACCTAGGTTTGACCATGAGCGCTCGAGAGCAGCTCAAACGCTACTTAAGCACATGATGAAGCACTTGAACACCTATCAAGGGCATGGCGAGCGCTTAATGGTACTCAAGCGCACCAAGGGCGCTTGACGAGCAGAGCAAACTAGAAGAACAAGGGGCAAGCCTCAAGGGGTTCAGCGCTCGAGTGCTAAAAAGGCGCCTAAGGAGCGCTGACCCCACCTTTAAGCGCCTAGAGGGCGCTCAGCGAGCGAAACCTTCTGGCAATTAAACCACAAAGCAAGCGCTTGAGCGCCTGTTAAGCGCTCAACGAGCGCTAAGACAGAGCTTGAGAGCCTCTCGAGCGCTCAGCGAGCACTGAGAAGAAAACGACTAGAAAGGATAAAAAAGAGGGGTCATGCACCAAGATGATGAAAATACAAAGCGTCCCATACCTAACTATAAACAACAACTAGCCAACAGAAAGAGACCGAAAATACAGACACCCGGTGATTTTGTATAGTCACCCGAAAATCGCCAATTACAATTACAAATGTTTCTTCAAAAAAGTGTCAAATCAATGACAAAGAAGTTAAAATATATTTTATTTGGCATATAGTCGGGTTTTGGGGTCCTACTCATGTGAAAGTAGATACAATGAGGTTTCTGTAGAATTAAAGTTTACTTAAATCGAATTTTAAATGCATTTAATATAATTTTTCAAAGATTGGATGACTGCATAGAATTTTCTAAGAAAAATTACTCTTCTTTCAAAATGTTCTTTTACTCACCTTTTCACTTCTAAGGTATTATCAAAAGGATTTTCTAATTTACTCAAACACCTTTATTTTATAATTTTTTCTTATAAAATCTTATAACACTTGTTTTATTTAATAAGTCAGGGGGTAAAAGGTGGGATATTGCAATCAATTTTAAGGCACTCAATTAAAAATATGACTTTATTATAGGAACCTCTTCTTTAGTTACTGAAATGACACTGCACTCTCTTCTGTTTTACTTTTATATTTCACATTTACCTTTCTTCTAGTTAATTGTTAGAAAAGAAAATGGAAACTGGTTTTATCGTTAAACATTTCATATTTTTTTCCTATTTTACCCTTGGATATGTAAACAATTTCCCATTTTAACCTTAATAAAATAATATCATCTATTTCTCTCTCTCTCTCTCTCTCTCTCTCTCTCTCTCCATATGCATACTTTATATCCATATATACACACATCTTTGGACCCAAAAAATACCAAAATAGAAAAACTATATCAGCTAAGCGTCTTCTAGTTCATGAATTTTGTGGTTTCATTTCTTTTGGAATTAGAAAATCACAAACAAAACCA
>JAULJZ010186905.1:0-21553 GCA_032270985.1 Heliamphora pulchella | reverse complement strand
AAACAAAAACATATATATATATATATATATATATATATATATATATATATATCAAAGGCCCACCAGGCCAAGCCACCGCCCACTCCAAAAATTCCACCCAAACAGGCCAAACTGGCAAACCCAAAAATTCCACCCAATTTACTCTAGCTGCTTCTGCTAATCTGCTTGTAAACATTGAATTTGAACTCGCCGCCAAGTCAAGATAGGGACTCAAAGAAATTTCAGTCTCTTCTCTTCTTCAATCGACAGCCGTTCAGCGACGACCGGCGACGGCGACATTGACGGGCGAGTGGCGATGGGCGATGGCGAGTTCAAACTTCGAAGGTGACGGCGACCTCACTACTTTAGTTTGAAGATTTCTGCGAGTTCGAACTTCGAACGTAATTTTTTTTTATAAAAAAACGTGTTTTTATAATTTTGTTTTTCATCTATGAAGAATAGGTGCGGGTACGTGGTACGGGTACGGTACAATATGGGTACGCCGGTACAATGAACTCTAAAAACATAGGGTACAGATACGCCTGTGGTACGATAGCAAATTTATTTATTTTTGCACTTTTTAACGTATATGATGAATATAGTATTATTTTTAGCTTATGAGAGAAACTAAATGTTAGATCATGAAGTTTTGATAAATGAAGAATACGAGGAGAATGGTAATGATAATGAAGAAGTTAACCAAGGTACCAATGTGAATGAAAATAAGAATGATAATGAAGAAGTTGGTGGTTTTGAGAATCAAAATGAAGAATATGGCCCTTTTAATATTCGTGATCCATGTAATTGGAATCATATTGATCAGAATTTGAGAGATTTATTAGTTGAAAGAGGTCTTACAAGAACGATTGATGATATTAATTTCCCTAGGGATAGTTTTGGTACATTTTTCCTCAGCACAATATATTCTATATTTATCAAATAGAGGGAAGTATGACAGGAAATGGCTAGTATACTCGGTCTCTTTGGACAAAATATTTTGTTTTTGTCGTAAAATGTTTAAGCATGGTGAAAGCAAGACTCAATTGGCTAATGAAGGATCTAAAGACCGGAAAAATTTGGTCAGACTTAAAAGTCATGAAACTAGTGATGAATATACTACTTGCATGAGCAAATGGGTTGAATTGGAGATGAGATTGCGAAAGAATGAAACAATTGCTAAAAGTGTGCAAGAACATATCAACAAAGATAGAGAACACTAAGGAGGAGTATTGATGAGGATATTTGCTGTTGTGAAAACACTTGCCAAAAGTAATGTAGCATTTCACGGAGACAATGAGAAGATTTATCAAGAGAAAAATGGAGATTTTTTAAGCATGATTGAAATGATTGTTGAATTTAATCTAGTGATGTAAGTTCAATTCGACGAATTGAAAGGAGTGAGATTTAGTACCATTACCTTGATAACAAAATTCAAAATGAATTGATTCAAATGTTAGCGGGTAAAATCAAAAGTACAATCGTTACAAGTATTAAAGAAGCGAAATATTTTTAAAAGTGGAACATACAACTTTGGGTTTTTTACTGAACTTCAGGAAGTATTGAACACTCTTCAATTTTGTATTGCGGATATAAGAAGGCTAGGATATGATAATGGCTTTAATATAAAAGAAAAAAATAAAGGTGTATAGAAAAGGCTACTTGAAATAAATCCTAGAGCATTTTACACATCTTGTGGTTGTCATAGTGTTAACCTTGCACTTTGTGATATGGTTAATTCTTGTTCTAGAGCTCTTTTTTTTTTTTGGAGTGGTGCAGCGTATATATTTATTATTTTCATCTTCGACGAAGCGATGAAAAGTTTTGAAAGATAATGTAGAAGGGCTCACTCTAAAGCCATTGTCACAAACATGTTGGGAAAGTCGCGCTGAGAGTGTTAAAACAATAATTAGAGATGCTTTAATTCATTTGGTTAATACTAGTGAAGATCTCAAAACAAAGAGTGAAGCAGCATCTTTAGCAACATATGAAATGGAGAATTTTGAGTTCTTGGTTAGTATGGTTGTTTGGCACAATATGTTATTTGTTGTTAATTCTGTGAGCAAGATTTTTTAAAGTGAAGATATGCATATAGATGTTGCAATAGATCAGTTAAAGGGCTTATCATTTTTCTTGAAAGGTATAGGGAAACTGGATTTTTAGAGGCTATGATTGAAGCAAAAGACGTCGCAATTGCAATGGATGTTGAACTTGTATTTCGTGAAAAACGCACTATTCGCAGGAAGAAACATTTTGATGAGAATATTGGTGAAAATGCGACACAGTCAGTTGAAGAATCATTTAGAGTTAATTATTTAATACATATCGTAGATTAAGCTTTTTCTTCACCTAAATGTTGGTTCGAGCAAGTTCAAAACTATGTGAAAACTCTTGGGTTTCTGTTTGATTTGAAGAAGTTGAATTCTGGCACCGAAGAATGTTTGAAGACATATTACGCTAATCTTGAAGATTTTTTGAAGCATGATAGGATTTCTAATAATGATGGGAGGGGTTTATTTTCTGAATTGAAGATCTTGAAAGAAGTGCTGCCAAAGGAAACAAAGAAACCAATTGAAGTTCTGAACTATTTGAACATAATGGATGGTTATTTTCCAAATATATGGATTGCGTATAGGATATTGCTAACAATACTTATTACAATTGCCTCAAAGGAAAGAAGCTTTTCAAAGTTGACGTTGATCAAGTCTTATATGCGGTCAACTATGTTACAAGAAAGACTGAATGGATTGGCAATGTTATTCATTGAAAAAAAAATGGTAGATAAGGTTGACTATGCAACATTAATTAGTAATTTTGCGGCAAAAAAGGCCAAAAAGGTAGTATTTAAATGATTATTTGTTACTATTGGTTAGCGTTTTTTTTTTGGTGATGCTATTACTTTTGCTTTTGTTTGGTGTTATTTTGGTTGTAATTGTAAATTGGATATTGGTGAAATATGAAACAAGAAGATAATTTGTATCCTTTTAAATTTATATAATGATTAATTTTTCAAATTTGCAAGTATGAAAATATATAGGGTCTCTTTTTAAATATTTGCCTAGGGCCATAGATTTATTGTAGGTTCAATCATATTCATGTTGGTGACACAAAATCTCGAGGAATGCATAGGCAAGAGAAAACCAAGTTCCCTTTGGCTATCTTATTAGCAATTGTGAACACTTTTGAACATATATCATCGAAAGAACGACAAAGGAAAATACAGCAAGAAAGGCACAATGACAAAAATGCTTAAATAATATGGAGGTTGTTCGAATCAAGGCCATTAATAAATCCTAAGCTCTTGTTTTTTTTTTTTTTGCAAAAAAGTATCGTATCTATACATAAACTTGGGCTAGTTGGGAAACGAAAGCCCTGGAACCATTGTTAAGTCAACAATTGTCCCAAAAGCTTAAGCTGTTAGGAAATAGGTACAACAATGTATATTAAGCTATCCAGCACTTTTCCTCTCGTGCGACAATGGCTCGCATGTGAAGAGGCAAACAAGCTAAACTAAACAGGTGCACCAACACAGATAGTGCACAATAACAAATAACAAATATAACATGGAAATATATATCACGAGACTTGAATCCAAGATTTTGTGGAACCAGGACTCTGATACCATGTTAAGTCACCAATTGCCTCAAAAGCTTAAGCAGTTATGAAATGGGTCCGACATTGTATATCAAGCTATCCAACACCAATAATATTGCTTCAAATTATACCAAAAAACTAGAACCCGATTAAAACCCAAACGGCAGAAAGGTTATACTTTTGAGATCTTTCTGATTTGATCTCGTCTCAACACTCGCATAGAAAATTGTTGGATTGATGCATATGAGTAGGAATTGGAATGCGTCTCAAGTCTTCTATCATATTCCTGTATGCCTGATCACAAATAAAGGGTGGGCTCTGAATTTCGTGTCTTTTAAACACTCCCTCTCAGCTACCTCTCTTTGTTTCTCACGAGGTACAAAAATCCTAACTGCTAGGGTTAGCCCTGAACAATTGGGCGCCCTAAGCAAATATTTAAAAAGAGACCCTATATATTTTCATACTTGCAAATTTTAAGAAATAATCATTATAAAAATTTAAAAGGATACAAATTGTTTTGTTGTTTTATATTTTACCAATATTCAATTTACAAGTTACAACCAAAATAACACCTAACAAATGCAAAAGTCACAATATCACAACAAAACAAAAAAGTTAATCAATAGTAGCAAATAATCACTTAAACACTACCCTTCTGGCAATTTTTGCTACAAAATTGCTAATTAATCTTGCATAATCAAGCTTATCTAGCATTTCTCTTTTAATGGACAACATTGCCAATCTATTCAGTTTTTTTTGTGACATAGTTGACCGTAGATAAGACTTGATCAACTTTTAACTTTGAAAAGCTTCTTTCTCCTGAAGCAACTGTAACATGTATAGTTAGCAATATCCTATACACAATCCATGTATTTGGAAAACAACCATCCATTAGGTTCAAATAGTGCAAAACTTCAATTGGTTTTTTTTGTTTCTTTTGGCAGCGCTTCTTTCAAGATCTTCAATTCAGAAAATAAATTCCTCCCATCAATATTAGAAATCCTATCATGCTTCAAAAAATCTTCAAGATTAGTGCAATATTTCTTCAAACATTCATCGGTGCCAGAATTCAACTTCTTCAAATCAAAGAGAGACCCAAAAGTTTTCTCGTAGTTTTGAAATTGCTCGAACCTGCATTTAAGTAAGAAAGAGCTTGATCTACGATATGTATGAAATAATTGACTCTGAATGATTCTTCAATTGACTGTGTCGCATCTTCACTAATGTTCTCATCAAAATGTTTCTTCCTGCGAATAGTGTGTTTTTCACGAAATACGGGTTCAACTTCCATTGCAGTTGTAACTTCTTTTACTTCAATCATAGCCTCCAAAAATCTAGTTTCCCTATACCTTTCGAGAAAAGTGATAAGCCCTTTTAAGCTTATGTTTGGACTAGCTTTTTTGAGAGGCTTTTTGCTTAAAAGCCCCTTAAAAAGCCTACTTTTTTGACTTCAATTGGCTTTTCTCACATATTTTTACATCTACCTTTTTTTTTTTTTTTAAATAAAGCCAAAAAGCCTACAAAAAAAGCTAGTCCAAACATAGGCTAACTGATTTATTGCAACATCTATATGCATGTCTTCACTTTGAAAAATCTTGCTCACAGAATTAATAGCAAATAACAGATTGTGCCAAACAACCATACCAACCAAGAACTCAAAATTCTCCATTTCATATGTTGCTAAAGATTCTGCTTCACTCTTTGTTTTGAGATCTTCACTAGTATTTACCAAATGAATTAAAGCATCTCTAATCTATGGAGCTTGGTATCTTATTGTTTTAACACTCTCAACACGACTTTCCCAACATATTTGTGACAATGGCTTTAGAGTGAGCCCTTCTACATTATCTTTCAAAACTTTTCACCGCTTCGTCGAAGATGAAAACAATAAATATGTATGCTGCACCAATTCAAAAAAAGAAAGAGCTCTAGAACAAAAGTTAGCCATATCACAAAGTGCAAGGTTAAGACTATGACAACCAAGATGTGTAAAATGCTCTTGGATTTATTTCAAGTAGCCTTTTCTGTACACCTTTGTTTTTTCCTTTTATATTAGAGCTATTATCATATCCTTGCCCTCTTATATCGGCAATACAAAGTTGAAGAGTGTTCAATACTTCATGAAGTTCAGTAAAAAAAACCCAAGCCTGGATGCATCTTCCACTTTTAAAAATACTTTGCTTTTTTGATACTTGTAACAATTGTACTTTTGATTTCAGCAGCTAACATTCAAATCAATTCATTTTGAATTTTGTGACCAAGGTGATTGTACCGAATCTCACTCCTTTCAATTCGTCGAATGTGCTCTTACATCACTGGATCAAATTCAACAATTATTTGAATCAAGCTTAAAAAATTCATTTTTCTCTTGATAAATCTTCTCATTGTCTCCGCAAAATGCTACATTACTTTTGGCAAGTGTTTTCACAACAGCAAATATCCTCAGCAATACTCCTCCCTAGTGTTCTCTATCTTTGTTTATATGTTCTTGCACACTTTTATCAATTGTTTCATTCTTTCGCCATTTGCTCATGAAAGTAGTATATTCATCACTAGTTTCATGACTTTTAAGTCTCCGACCAAGATTTTTCCAGTCTTTAGATACTTCATTAGCCAATTGAGTCTTGTTTTCATTACGCTTAAATAATTTATAACAAAAACAAAATACTTCGTCCAAAGAGACTTGAGTGTACGAGCCATTTCTTGTCATGCTTCTCTCCATTGGATAAATGTCGAATATATTGTGCTGAAGAGAAATGTTTACCAAAACTATCTCTAAGGAAATTAATATCATCATTTGTTCTTGTAGGACCTCTTTCAACTAATAAATCTCTCAAATTCTGATCAATATGACCCTAATTTCACGGATTACTAATATTAAAAGGGCCATATTCTTCACTTTGATTATCAAAACCCCCAACTTCATTATCATTCTCATTTTCATTCACATTGGTACCTTGATTAACTACTTCATTATCATTACCACTCTCTTCGTATTTTTCATTTATCGAAGCTTCATGATATTCAGTCTTCAAATCTTAGCACATTTTGAATTCTCTAGTTGTTTCTTATTACCAAAAAACTTCTCAATAGCTCCTACTTGAGATTGTATAAATTCTTCCACTTTTTTTTTCCAAATCCGGACAAATACTTTCTAGGAGGTGTTCCTTTATAAAATTCTGCAAATGAAAAATAAATAAAAAAGAGACATGAGAAAGTAAAAATAACTTCTGCAAATCAACATAAGAAATTATAGATGCCCAAATGTGAAACTCAAACCATATAATAATCATGTTACATGTAAATGAAAAATAGATGCTAAGATGCATAATCCCAAAAGTAAAAACAAAGAAATTAAAAAATAACAAAAGAAACGATAAAACATTAAACATGTTATATTAAAAAAATGAATAACAAAATTATAAAAACATGTTTTATTATAAAAAAATTACCTTCGAAGTTCGAACTCGTAGAAATCTTCAAACCGAAGGTGCTCTCTGTCACCTTTGAAGTTCGAACTCGCTGTCACCACTTGCCTGTTGCTGTCAGACTGAAATTTCTTTGAATCTCTATCTTGACTCAGTGACGACTTCAAATTCAATCTTCACAAGCAGATTAGCAGAAGCAGCTAGGGCAGATTGGGTGGAACTTTTGGGTTTGCCGGTTTGGGCCGCTTGGGTGGAATTTTTGGGGTGGGCAGTGGCTTGGCCCGGTGGGCCTTTATATATATATATATATATTGTTTTTGGGTTTGGATTTGGTTTTGGATTTCTTTAAACTGGGCCCCTAATTTTAATTGACTTATAATTTTATTATATTATACAAAGCATAATAATAGACATTATAGATTTGGGGGGCCTATTTTAAAAAATGGGGGCCCAGGGCGGCCGCCTCACCGGCTCTTGGTGAGGGCCAGCCCTGGCAATTTGATTGTTTTTAAATGAGAGTAAGGGCTGTCGCACAGTTTGCTCATTTCATTCAACTGCATATCATCTTGATCAAGCAGTTAGCCAATATGACTTTGATCAAGGTACTGTCATCTCTTATAAGAGGTCAACGTCGTCTGTTCTAAAAATGTTCTGTTGTTGAACCTTATATTCAGAAAGTATGGAGAAGTTTTTGCTGGTGCAAACCATGATGTTAAGACCTTTCAAACCTTGGCAGCGAAGTCTCTTGCGAAATGCCATTTGACTATTTGATGAGCCCAATCTGTTGAGGAGGGCAAGGTTTATATTGTAGTTGTCCTTAGAATGCCAGATGTGGGAGCAAATGTCACATGGTGGATGGAACACTATAATGCAGCAGCGATCACATTAAGCAAGAGGGAGACTTGGCTACCCTCCAAAATTTAAGGCAAAGATGAAGGTGATCAAAGTACGCCTTGTCAGGAAAAATGTTCCGAAAGTTGTGAACTATCTGGATAGTCCCTTGATAAAAGGACTACTCTGATGTGGTATTGCATTGCACAGGTTTGCTACTTGTAATGCACATGCCTATGATAATGTATTGCACGTACTCTATATTAAGTAAAGTAGACATTTTGTATCATTTTTCTTAGATACATATACATATTTGGTTACACAAGTGCCATATTTACAACGATTTCGCACTGCATGGGTAACTTCATGCATTGTGCACCAATATTTACATATGTACCTTCATTCTACAGCACTATTTGCGTAAGTGTGTCATTAAACACTATATTCATACGAGCATTTCTGCGGATAGTACTTTATTGATTTGACGTTCATTGGGGTAGGAGTACGCCAATATTTGGAGATACCAGTCACATTTGTTGTAACCACTTCTGCCTATGTCTTTAATAGTAAAAGGACCCTCCCATTTAGGTGCAAACTTTGAAGCTGTTGCTTCCATCTAACTTGAATAATAGTTCAAAGCATCATACCGCCTGATTTTAAAAACTCTTGGTCATACAGCTGGATCATAAGCTTTAGCTAAACTTCACCAGTAGGCTCGAAAGAAGTGTCGACCCTTACCTCTTCACTCCTTTAATGCTTCTATGTCTATAGTCCTAGTTCTTTTGGTTCAATTTGACTTCTGATTGCCATAAACAAAGAAAACACTTACATGTAAAGCTGCTTAGGAACCACTATTCACTATTTCCGCAGGTAAAGCTGCTTAGAAACCATAAACAAAGAAAACAACTTTGTGTCTATTGCAATACACTTAGATGTTCTGTACACTCCAATTCCTTTTGCCGTGCTCAAATTCCTAATTGACGAGCTAGTTGCTACTCTATCAGGACGATAAGTGTGAAAGTATATTTGGTTATTTTGTTATTTAGTTGTTAGTTAAAGGGTAGTTTAGTTATTAAGACTAACTAGGGTTTTTAGGTTTTATTCTATTTATACTCTGAACTTCTGTATGAGTGATTTAGCCTTTTTCACTTATGCAACAATAATTCTTTTTCATCTCCTATTTTGTTACCATGGTATCAGTGCCACTAAAATCCTAGCCTTCGAACACTTTGCAGTAGCATCGAAGAAGAGGCCATCAACCTTCACAGGCCAACCACCATCGCCGACCAAAGTCGATTAGTCCTCGAGCTTTGTTGACCCATGATCTCGTCAGACCCTCGTTCAGCCTCGTCGAACCCTCGTGTGTTTCTACTTCGGCGACCATCGCAGGCCAACGTCGATTACCGCCGACCAACGTCGACCATTGACGCACCCTCGTCAACTCCGGATCTGGGTTTTGGCACACAAAAGTGACTGATTTGGCTTCATTTGCCCCATCAGCCCTTGTCAGACCTTCTTCTACTGGCGACCTCTCTGACCACTGGGGACTTTGCTGGTGGACCCCCTATTGGCCACAGAATTTTGGGACCTCCATCCGCCATTATTTCGGTATTTGGTGCAAACCGAATGACCCAACCCGGCTTGTTTTTGTTCTATTGACCTTCACCAGACTTCTCTTTGTCACCGACGACCTTTTTGACCACCGACGACCTTGTTGGACCTTCAATTGGCCACAACAAACTTCGGTTTCCCTTCCTGCAGCCAGATTTGAACTTTTGCGTTGACTTGATTCGTCTTTTGTTTGAGTCAACGACCTTTCTTAGACCTTGTTTGCCACCGGCGCCGGACATTCGTCTGGCTCTGTGGCTTATGAACTTGGGAGATCTGAGTGGAACCGATGTAGCTTATTGATTGTTATATTTGATCCAATATTTTGTAGCTCAATTTCTGCGTGAGATTTTGGGCATGAGTTTTATCCAATATTTTGACGGGTGCTTTTGACTACAAGAATTAGATACCGGTTTTATTTGGATGTACTTTGGATACAATATTTTGCCCAGATATTTTAGCAATTTTATATTTTGATATGCATTTTTTGAGACTCAACCACCTGCTTCTACCATGACCATATCTTATTTAAGTTTGCATGGTTCTTATTTCAGAGGTATTTCTCTTACTAGTTGGATATTTGATTATGGATCTTCGCATCATATGACATCTAATTTGTCGAGTCTCAGTTATTATATTTTTCCTTCTCCCATCACTATTTCAACTACTAATGGCGCTTCAATGCAAGTTGTTTGTATTGGCTATGTTCTTCCTTCCTCGTCTTCTTCGTTATGTATTCCTAATGTCTTTTATGTGCCACAGTTGTCTATCAGTTTACTATCTGTTAGTCAGCTTTTTAATTCTAGTTTTGATGTCTTGTTTTTTTCCTCTAGTTGTGTTGTTCAGGATTGATATCCCCAGATGCAGGGTGGGACCGGGCGTCAAACTGGTGATTTATGTGTTAGAAATTTTGCACATTTCTTTAAACTCTTCCCCTGCAGCTCTATCTTCTTTTTGTTTAGATGAGCATTCTTTTCCTTTTTATCTTTGGCATCCTTGGTTAGGCCATCTATCTAGTGAGCGCTTAAAACAGTTAGTTCAGTCTGGTTGTTTGGGTAATGTGTTTGCTAGTGATATTTCTGAGTGCAGTAGTTGTAAATTAGCAGTCCTTTTTTCTAAAAGCACTTCTCGATCTATATCTCCTTTCTCTCTTGTTCATACTTATGTATCGGGTCCTTCTCCTATTGCAACAAAAGGTGGTTTAGTGTATTATGTTTCCTTCATTGATGATTCTAGTCACTTTTGTTGGGTATATATTATGTCTCACAAATTTGATTTTTTTCGTATTTCCATTGATGACTCTAGTCACTTTTGTTGGGTATATATTATGTCTCACAAATCTGATTTTTTTCGTATTTATTGCAATTTTCACTTCATGGTTTGTACTCAGTTTTCCACCACTAGAAAAATCCTTCGTTCTGATTTAGGTGGGAAGTATTTTGTAACCAAATTCATTGACTTCTTAGCTACCTCTGGCACTATTCGTCAATTTTCATATTTTCATACTCCCGCTCAAAATGGTAGAGCTGAAAATAACAACGGCAAATTCTTGACACCGCTCATTCCATTTTACTTTCCTCCTTTGTCCCTGCTAGTTTCTCGGGAAAAGCCGTTCTTACTGCAGTATATCTTTTTAATCGCATGCCCACACCTCTTCTCTTTGGCCTTCTCCTTATGAAAAATTGTTTGGTCATACTCCTAATTACTCGTTATTACGTGGATTTGGTTGTGTTTATTTTATCCTTCTTCCCAAAAGAAAGCGCAGTAAACTTAGTGCCCGCTCAACTCTTTATGTCTTCTTAGGATATGGTATTCATCAAAAAAGATATCAATGTTATGATTCTGCATCTAAACGACTTTATGTCTCGTCTCTTGAGCGACTCTCCTACTACTCCACCTTTCAAATATGCCCCCGTTTCTAAAGAAGATTTAATTCATATTGGTTCTTTCCCAAATGATGTGCCTTTTGAAGAGTTTTCTCATACCGTTGAGGTTTTTGACCTTCCTTCTCCATCTCGACCTTCAGCTGTTTCATCTCTTCCGTTGGTTTATTGTCGCAGGCATCTTCCTCCTCCTAAACACATCACCCAGCTCTAACACAGCTCCCTCTGTCTTTGTGGATCTTGATCCACCTGAATGGCGCTATCCTTTGCGTATTCGTACTCTGCCAGTAATACTCAATATTTTTAACACTTTTTTCTCTTCTTCTTATCGTGCCTTCTTATCTACTATTCATGCCTATTCTGAGCTTCAGTCTTACGAAGAAGCTTGTACTATTACTAACTAGATCAATGCCATGCACGATGAATTAACTGCTCTTTTAAAGACTGGTACTTGGGATGTGGTTCCTCTGCCTACAAGTAAAAATCTCATTGGATGCAAGGGGTTTACAAGGTTAAAACCCATTCTAATGACTCTAATTTCTGTTGCTGCAATTCGTTAGTGGCCTCTTTTTTAACTTGATGCCAAGAATGCTTTTCTCAATGGGTATGTTAATGAGGAAGTCTATATGCATCCACCTCCAGACGTTCCTCATTCTCCTGGTTCTGTCTGCCACCTTCGAGGTGCCCTTTATGGTTTAAAGCAATCTCTTCGTGCCTGGTATGAGCGTTTTCAGTTTACTGTTACTCAAGAGTGAATAGTCCTCATGAATCTGCCCTTTTTCTTCGCTGCCCTTCTACTGGGCTGGTTATTTTGTTATTATATGTGATAACATGATTATCATGAGTTCTGATTTTGTCGCTATCTCTGAAGTGAAACAACATTTGCTTCGTGAGTTTGAGATTGAAGATTTGGGTCCTCTATGCTATTTTCTTAATCTCGAGGTTGCTTCTTCCTCTAAGGGCTATCTCTTATCTCTATTCAAATATGCAAACAAGGTGATCCACTGTGCGCATCTCACCGATGATAAGATTGTGGATATTCCTATTGAGTTGCATGCTAAGTTCTCTCATTCTGATGATGTTCTTTTTTAGGATCCCATTATCTATCGAGAGCTGGTTGGGTGCTTGGTTTATCGTACTATGACTTGTCCTGATATTGCGTATGCCATTCATGTGGTGAGTCAATTTGTCTCTGCTCCTTGCTCCACTCATTGGGCTGCTTTGCTCCACATTTTATGTTATGTTCGCGGTACTATCTTTCAGAGCTTACTATTGTCTTCTACTTCATCTTTGACTCTTCAGGCTTATGTTGATTGGGCTGGCGATGTATCTGACCGCAAGTCTACAACTGGGTTTTGTGTGTTTCTTAGTGACTCTCTCATTTCCTGGAAAAGCAAAAAAAAAAGTGTCATTGCTCGTTTTATTGCTGAAGCTGAATATCGTGCCATGGCTCATGCTACCGCTGAGATTGTTTGGCTCAGATGGTTGCTCTCTGATTTGGGTGTTTCTTTCTGTTTCTCTACTTCTCTATACTGTTATAATAAGAGTGCCATCCAGATCTCTTACAACTTTGTTTTTCATGAGCGTACGAAGCATATAGAGTTTGATTATCACTTTATTCGTCAGCATCTTCAGCTTGGTATTATTAATCTCTCTTTCGTCTCTTCGTCTTTACAGCTTGCTGATTTTTTTACCAAGAAGGCAAGACTAACACTTTAGCTCGTTTTCAGTTCTTACTTGGCAAACTCTCACTGCTCACTGGGCTAGCATCAAGAGTTTTAGGAGGGGTGAAAGTGTATTTCGTTATTTTGTTATTTGGTTGTTAGTTAAAGGGTAGTTTAGTTATTAAGACCTTAGTTGCACGATCCTTTTACTGAGGTGACGAATATTTCTCGGAACGTCGGTCCCGCGCTCCAAATTAAGAATTTTGTGAGAACCTCTCGCTCCCAACTAAGATAAAACCTCTTTAGCATATAGATTCCCCAAAAAACAAAATAAAAGTTAGGAAATAAGAAAAAATGTATAGAATTAATAAGATTATAGAATAAGATTAACTCATATATATTCTAGTATTTTATATTTACATAATATTTATTTATATATACAAAAAATAATCTATATTTGACACTAATTTACAATATTTATTTTTATTTTAACATATATTACAATTAAATAAAATAATATTTGGTAGAATATATAAAATATATAAATGCTTCTATAGATGCTCCCAATTTTAGACTCTTATATATGGCCTCGCTCCCCCACACCTGCTCTCGCTCGTACTCCCAATCCCGCTTCGTGCAACTAAGATTAAGACTACTGAGGGTTTTAGGTTTTATTCTATTTATATTCAGTAACTCTCTATGAGTGATTAATCATTTTTCATTAATGCAATAATAGTTCTCTTTCATCTCCTATTTTGCTATCAATAAGTAGTTGAATGAAAAGAGTTGGATGATGAGTAGTTAAGTAGTTGAATGAAAAGAGTTGGTTATGTGGCAATCCTGACTCTCAGTAATAACAATTAAACAGTAGGAATGAAATACAGTCAAGCAGGTGGGAGGCCTATATGGCAGATCCTCCCCATCTTTTACATCATGATATAGATTACTCTTGGAAAACAACATTAGCTCTTTCACCCAGGAGGGGACTCCGTATGTAAGGGTGGCCTAAGAACTTCAATGATCATCTACATAAGATTTCCGATTTGGACATCCTATCCGACAACATGGTCTAAGAACTTGGATTTCGCCACTGATTTCATCAATTTATGCACCTTCGATGTATATACACTAAAAACCAGTTCCACAAAAACATTTCTATGAATGATGCATCTACAATAACTTGAGATTAAATATCATCTCATAGATTTATGCATTGCAGGGTTGGTAGTATTGTTTCGGTGATGGGAAATCTCTAGGAAAGCAGGGACAGTGGCAAATTGAGTTCATTTGACTATCTAAATAGCATTTGTAAGCACTTTTGGACGTATACCATTAAAAGGTTGACGGGGGAAAGTATAGCGTGAAAGCTATGACAAAAATTCTTCAAGAAGATGAGGGTTATTTGCTTCAAGGCCAACAATAACTCCTCATTTATTTTTCTTTACAAAAGTAGTACACTGTCCATTCATGAAAATTGGCTCGCCACATACTAGATGTGCCCGAGTTTACTTCAAATTGTAGCATGCGATCCATTGAGACAGTGTACTAAATAACTATGAATCTTTGTCTTTGCCTCATCAAGATACATGTTATACATATCTTCATTTCTGATGTAGGTTAGGGTTATTTGTTTTACTTAGTTATTTATTTTGGCTTATTTTATCTGTTTGGATGTTTTATTTTTTACCTATGGGATGAGGATGCCCTCCTACTTCAATAATAATAATTATTATTAATTTTTATCAGCCATCCTTTAATTATGGGGATGTCCCCATACTTCAATTATCTTGGCAAGGTCCTATAGAGTGGCCAAACTTAAGCAAATGGGCTTAGGGTTTAGTTTAACGATGGCGAACTTGAAGCAGAAAGCTAAATCAAAGAGAGGGAAAACTCAGAAGAAGCTTGCTTCTAGCATCTGATGCCTCTGATAGGTTCCTCGTATAAGCCTCACTTCTCTCACATATCAAAGACTGTTGATTGAAGAGAAACCTAACTGATGCCTGGTCCTTTCCCTTCCCTTTTCTCTCTCTGGATCACTGCTTCCCCACTGCTGTTAAATCTCCACCTCTCTGTTGTGTTCTCGTTATTCGTTCTTCTTGTTCTTTTTCTCTCGTTGTCTCTTCTTTCTGCTGGTTAATTCTTTCCCTGACTTTTGTCTTCTGTATCTCTTGTCTGCAATTTTCTTTTTTCCATCTTTTGCATTCACATCTTTTTTGCAAATGTGGTTGTTGCCATCTCCTTCTTCCTCCTCATGCTTATCCCATATTTCTTCATTTTCCATAACCATTGTTCTCTTTTTGTGCTGTTTCTTCTCTCTTGTAATGTAGCTGCCCTTTGCCCATAAGGTATTGCTGCTACTGATATATTCCTATCCTTTGCTGCTGCTGATCACTCTGATGTTACTGAAGCCTTGTTGCTTGGTGTCACAATTTGTTGAATATCATCTTTTTGTGTAAGAAACCTTGTGTTTGTTAATCAGCATTGAATGAATTATGTTACATTAAGTGGTTTATTCTCATTAACATCTTTTGATGGGGAACGAGAAGGCATCGGATAAAAGATATTTCAAGTTTAGAAATTTAGTAATTTTAGTAATATTTTATATTTTGATTTTATTGGAATCTTTAAATTTGGCAGCTTCAATTAGAATTTTCCTGATTTGTAATCTTTTATTTTTAGTAACTTTAATTAAGATTTTCCAGGATTGTGATCCTTTATTTTTAGTAGCATTAAATTAGGGTTTTCTTGAATGTCTATAAATAGGTCATTACGTAATAGGATTTGGCAGACTTTGAATGAATAAAAATTGAGTTTTTTTAAGTTTAGATTGTTAGCTTTAGAATTTGCTTTTTTTTCTTTAGTTGTTTAGTTCTTTAATCGCTGGCCGTTCGACATCAATTGGTATAAGAGCAAATATTGATTCTGCAGTTTGAAGCACCAGTCTCGTTGAACATCAGCTCGTGAAAAAAAAAACAAAAAAGAAATTGAAGCATCAACGCCATCATCTCGCGGTGCCACTGCTGCCTTTATTTGTCGTCATTGTCTTGGCGACCACCACCACCAGCCGCCAGTGTCGGCGACCTCCACAGTCGCGACCACCAGTCGTTTCCATCGCCGTCATCCTTGTGCCATTCTCCGCCGTTGCATCTTGCCATCACCGAAGTCCATCACAACCACCAGTTGAGCTATCACTGCCAACCCTCTCGCCATCATCGCCGCTCCAGTCATCATCGCCACACTTGCTGACATCTCTTGAACCCAAAGGCCGTCGCCAAATCCAGTTGCGATCAGTGACCTTGCCAACCCCAGTCACCCAACCACTGCAGTCCAACTACCATCGGAGTGCTAGTTGTGTAGCGCTCCAATCGCCACCACGACCATCCGCCATCGCTGCCACCTTCGATCTACGTCTTCGTCACTCTCTATTCACCACTGCGACCATTGGCCTTCGACGCCTCCATCTTGCGTCGCCGCCTCCCTCTTCCTCAACTTACACCCCCCATGCCCTCGCCTGCGCTGCCACATCCTAAAACCCTAGGTCCCCATTCCTTGTGCATGAGAGCAGCATGTCCTTCCACAACCCAAGTCATTATATCAACTCGTCCCAATTCCTTGATCTGACCCGACCCAAAATGCTGGGTGGCCCCAGATTCCTAACTTCTCAAACCAAACACTAACACCCCCAATCAGAACTACCCATCAATTTAAATCAAGCCTTTATTTTATTTTTCCAGCTCATTTATCAACCCATTAAAAAGGAAAAAAAAAACTTAACCTTTTATTGTTTTTCTCTCAAGCCTTTAAGCCCACTCCTCAAAGCCCAAATCAACCCTAACCTTTTTATTTAAGCTTTTTAGCCCAACCTTTTAACTTTTTCTTTAACCCCTACTCAAAGCCCAACCAAAAACAAAAAAAATAAAAATAAAAATAAAAAACAAAAAATGACATCCATTGAAGATTACAAGAGTATCATTCAAACCTTTATGTGCTTCTTACGGAGCAAAATGGAGGCCCTTGAGAAATCACTGTTACTAATTTGTAGGCAACAATTGCTTGGCAACAATCTCATGCAACAAAACTTCAGTGTCTGTGAATATTTTATAGAGTTTAAAAATATATTAAAATTGGCCGACACTAGTAATGACCTATTTAATGTTGCTAATTGCTTTCTTCTTGGATTATGAGAAGAAATTCAAAATGAGATGTTGCCCTCTTATACTGATTTAGAAGATGCCTATGAAGATGCTTTAGCGGTTGAAGAATACTTAGAAAAAGAATTTTGCCGTTATAAGTCAACTGATTGCAAAATGCCTCAAGAGGTTATATAATCCAAGGTTATTGCGTCTTCTAGCAACTCCATCCATGATAAAATTCCAAAACTTGAGGTTTCTAGTAGTGTTGACCATTCCTCTCCCCAATCCATTGATTTTATTGATTTGCATGATTCTCCACCTAAGGATAGTAGTACCGCAGATGATATTTTTACCCATCTTCAATAGTGGAGTTTTATTGTTGCTTTAGTATCCTAGATATCTAGCAAAGCATTTCACGTTGTCATCAGGTGGACATATTTTAGCCATTTTTGAATGTGGATCACATGCAAATCTTACTAATTTTTCTTTGAATTTAAATTGGTCCAATGTTTTACATGAGGACACGGTACTTGATCGGGGCACTACAAAGCCTTTTGTTTTGCTTAATGGTGTTGATGCAGGCATGGCTATATTCTCATTCTTTGCTCCTGTGTATCCCTCGACTCAATACTTTATTGGAGTTTCTCAGTACCATCTTCTAGATGGAGTTTTTCACCGCTCTCATGCTATCATAATTGTGGAGTTGATTCGCCAGCAAGAACTTCATTTCATGAAATATTTCTTTCTTTATAACTCTCTAGAGGAGAGTTTTTCTAAGACGGAGAGAAATGATGGGGAACGAGAAGGTATCGGATGAAAGATATTTCAAGTTTAGGAATTTAGTAATTTTAGTAATATATTATATTTTGATTTTATTGGAATCTTTAAATTTGGCAGCTTCAATTAGAATTTTCCTGATTTGTAGTCTTTTATTTTTAGTAACTTTAATTACGATTTTTCAGGATTGTGATCTTTTTCTTTAATTAAAATTTGTCTACATTTGGTGGTAGAGGATTTTAATGGGATTTAGTCAAACCTGAAAAGTTCTCAACTCTTCTTTTTTTTTTCTTTTGGAGAAAAATGTATCTTCTTAGAATGTTTTAGTTTGAAATCACTTGTTCGCATGAATTATCTATTATTGTTTTAGTGAAATAAATATAGTTTATTATGATTGGGGGTAAGTTTAGTTGGACTCAAGTCACTAACGGATCTGTTACATTTAAAAAAAATATATATATATACAAGATACCTTTTTGAAGTTTTTATATTTAAACTAAAAGTTCCCTCCCCCTTTTTCTTTTTATCTTACTCTCTTAAAAGTTTCTTGAATCTATGTTTTTTTTTTAAGAACTTTGTATTTGTGAGATTTGAGCCACATCTGTTATGATAAAGGTTTAGATGATGTAATCATGCCCCTAATATGAAATGTTGTTGAATAATATGTGCCTAAATCAATTTATTTAATTTTCTTTGGAATATACACATTGTTTAACACCATTTCCCATAGTTTAGGCTGAATCTTATGATTCTTAATTTTCGACAAAGATGACACAACATGTCACCATCTGGCCACACTACGTTTCATTGGCACAATGCACATCAAAATGCCTACACATCAAAATTTGTCAGTATGCCATCACAAGAACCCGCAACAACAGTAGCCTATACAAAAAGTTCATTTGAAGCTAAGCACTTTATACCTAAGGAACTTGAGGAGGATTTTGGTGAATTACTAGTTTCTTACAGCCAGTAGTTTGTATTTAGCTTACACGTATACCAACTATGTCACAACTTATTGACAACTAAGAAGGTGGTAACCTAAGGAGACAACAAACAATTAGGTGATAAATAACAGCCTAATGAGAACGTTTCTTCAAATGAAGCATTGAAGGGTAGCTAGAATTAAAACTATCGAGACACCTATAGAGGCTATAAATCTGGTTCTTGAGAATTTAGGAAAGCCAAGAAGGTAGTAGGGTATAGCTTGTAACACTATGGGGTTGGTATTTGTTTGTGGGGGAGCCCATAAGGTGGATTACATAGAGCAGTTAATTGATCAGAAATTTATCTCGAATTCTACCATTGTTTGGAAGTTCTTTTTCCTCTAGTCGTTTTTCTGATATACTTAGGCATGGGGTTGTGTTGTGGAGTTTAACAAGTTACAGATATTCCATACTTCCAAGAAGTGATTGTCATGGCTTCCTCTTGTGATACTTGTGGTTACCGCAGTTCTGAGGTTTGTTCTTACATATATATGGTTTATTTTCTTCTTTTCAGTAACCTGCTGATATATGCTTTTCCTTTGCAGTTGAAGCCTGGGGGCCGTATTCCTGAGAAAGGAAAGAAAATTACAGTTCTTGTGAAGAACATTAATGATCTAAGCCGTGATGTGATAAAGGTAGGCCATCTCTTTTCATCTTCTAATTATAAATGAACAAATTTTTCTCTGTACTTGTTTTTTCTTTTTTTCAGCATTGGTATCAATAACCTTTTGTTAACGTGTGCAAGATGTTCTGTTTTTATTTTATTTTATTTTTTCTTTTATTGATGGGTAATACTGTATTACTATGTTATTCAGTAAAGAAGATAATGCACAACTAAAAGAAGTATTAACTGGTTAAGGATGCACTCACTGCAAGGGGGGTGGCAGATTGATTAAGTTTGTAATTGTCCCAGGGAATGACGACGATCTTATTTTCTATGTTTAGGCCTACACCCAAAACATTCGTAGTCTAAACTATATTTGTCTAAACTATATTTGTGTTGCACCAAAAAAATCTTAGGTTTTATGTTCAATTATAAGAATCACATGAATCATAAACAAAATTTTGTTATCTATGAAGCCATGGACACACTGTTTTAGGTGCTGTAGCAGTGTTCGTATGTGTCGAAAAATTCAATTCGATTGCCATTTTCTTTTTCATTTCAGTTGTGGGTTGTGTTAAAAAGCTGGATGATTGGTGAATTACTTTGGTATTAGTCATGATTTGTGATTGTATTACCTAAGAGGAAATGGAAAATCGTAAGTTAAAAGTTAATATAGGCTAAGCCAAATGTTAATGGAAGATATGATATCAGGTGGAATAATTATGCAGTAGTATTTATTGCTGGTTTCAAATAGCTGGAAACAACGCATAGATGGTTCTAAGTTAGGTTTGATAAAGGAGGTGATGCTGGGCCAACAAACATCCACAACTTGTAGTTTTGTTTTATATTTGCTTACTTTTGTGCATTCTACATGCCCAAGTTGTGCATGTGATCTGGGTATTTAAGTCAATCTGCTGCAGTTGGTATGGAGCTGTATGTGTAAGAATGTAGGACAAAGTAATACAAATGTTTACATCCAATATTAGGAGTGCTTTCTTCCTTGTGAGACACGATTTGAGATCCGATATTTTCAAAAGTGTTTCAAATCTTGTGGGAGTCGTCCAAATCCAACTGATATGAGCAGGCAACTGTGAATCTCTGAACAAAAAAATATTCTACAGTGGTTAATTTTTCACAGGCATTCCATTTTTGTATTTGCATTCATTTTTCTTGACCTTTTCACAAAATAAATAGAAACATTTAGTTAAATTTCAAAACCTATTTATAAGGTTGACTCACTTTGCTGCAACAGTTACAGGAACATTTACCACTTGAATGTCTAAGGCATGTTGGTCTACGGTTCTAGTATCAAGGCCATGTTTATGAATGTTAAGGATATCTAACAGCCAATCTTTTGTTACAGGAACTTGGTATCTGTAAATGGAGATATCATTTGTCTAGTAAAACGTGTACTTACTGTTAGTAGCTTATTATTATTATATTACTATTATGTTATTATTATTCGGCGTGTGTAGTTGTATGATTGTAATAGTGTTATCTAAATTGATTATAAATAAGAGCTCGCCTATCCATTAGGGTACGACTTTTCATTATTCTTAACATGGTATCAGAGCCACCGTAAAACCCTAGCTTTCACGAAACCCTAACCCTAGCCTCCCTCTTCCAGCCACAACCACCAGCCACGCCACAACCACCAGCCACCAGCCACCAGCCACCAGCCACGAACAACAACCACCAGCCACGCCAAACAGCCACCAGCCACGCCACAGTCACCAGCTACGCCAACAACAGTCACCAGCCACGCCATAGCCACCAGCCACGAAACTGAACCAGGCCAAAACTCTAGCCACTGTCCTCATCGAACACCGAAACCCTAGCCACAGCCACCTCCGACCACTTTTGCCCTTGTTCAAACCCCGACGACCTCCCAAAATCCTAGTCGCACCTTCGACTGTCTCCATAAGACACTGTCGCACCTCCCAAACCAGTACCGACGACCAACGAAGCAATGACGGCCCTGTTTCTCCCACTTTCCAGCGCCGGCGACCCTTCTCCAGCACCAGCGACGCTGTTTCTCCCATCGACGACCCTTCTCCAGCACCGGCGAC
>JAULJZ010186904.1:0-45939 GCA_032270985.1 Heliamphora pulchella | reverse complement strand
TTATCCCAAATGTCCCGTTCAATACACACAAAGTGTACTAGCACAGAGAGTCGGAACAATAGACGACGCTATTATCTTTTTTCCATAACCAAGACAGGCCTACTTAAACTCTGTGCCACAGTCGTACCGATGGTATGTCCATTTTCATCTAAACTGTGAACATAAAACTTATATTTTGTAAGAATCTAAAATCTGATCTTCTGTGTGTAAGCCGTACTCTACACACCAGATTAAATACTATACAGATTATCGGACATCCATGCATAATAAATAAATGATATGCATTCATTACTCATAAAGATTCTCATAAAATAGAAAACAAATTTTATTAAAAATAAAATTAAATATAAAAAATATGATTTTCAGTATACCAACCTTAACAGAATCAACCAAAAATGTATTCTTCTAAATTAACTGTGGTGGTACGGGTTTTTATTTTGATCGTTCGACATCAAAAGTTTTATCTGGAGTCTGTTTCGGCGATTGCCCATCAAGTTAGTTTTTATTAAAGATCATTTACAAAAATAATAATCTTGGCAGTTTTGCCTCCAACAATTGATATCAGAGCTATTTTGTTTTTTGTTTACGATTTATCAAAGGGTCGGGTAAATTTAGAACTGTGATAACTTTGTTTTGTAGGTGTTTTAATCCTGATTTTATGATCATTATTTTATTCATATTTGATTGAATAGTTGAATGATGATTATAATTTATTTTCAATCACGAGGGTTGACCATGATAGTTTAAACTTTTTATTTCGAATGTAAGCATTCAGGACATAGGTTTTTGATGTAAAATTTTTTATTTATTTCTAAATATTATTTAGAATATTTAAAAACATATTTGAATATCCAAGAACACGAAGAACAGGCGGCGGCACAACCGACGGCACCGGCGGTGGTTTTGGGTGGTTCGGGCCACAGATCACAGCAATTTTGCACAGTTTTGAAACAAATTTTTTTTGGTAAGTTTTTTGTGGGTTCTGTGCAGTAAAAGCAGTAGCAAAATAGGTCTGAAATTGCAACAAAAATAGCCCATGGGCGACAGCAATGGACGGCGGCTCGGCGCCCATTTTTGTCATGGTTTTTCAACTTTTTTGGGACGAGTTTTGAGCATTTTTAGACACAAAATAGCTATAAAATAGGCTAAAAAAACAAGTCAAAATTTTGAATAAAAATAGTTGAAAAGCAGCGGCAATAGCCGGCTATCTGGGCTGTTTCGGGACTTCGTTTTGAGGATTTTTGGGATTGTTTTTGAGGCATTCTTTGAGGAATTATATTGCTGGATATGGGTGCTAAAATCCGTGAAAAATGGGAGCTAAAACAACAACGGAACAAGCTGAAACAAGCCGCACAACAATAGCAGCGGTGGGCGGTGTGACACAATAACTTCTTGGGCTATTGATTGTTGTTTTCGGGCTATTTTGGTATCAAATTTTTTTATAGAAATATAGTATATTTTGTTGGCTGCGTTTCAAAAAAAAGGGCCGAAAACGGAGTTCAGACGAGGCCGAAACGGCCTCGCAAAGTTGGCAGTACAGTGCTGTTGCAGGGCAGCAGCTTTTTTTGTGTTTTAACGGACATCGAAGCCTATTTTTCGGGTTTCTTTTGACAAGTTTTTTGATAAAAAAAAATAGTTCGTTAGCTACGTTTAAGAAAAAACAACATTGAAAATGGAGCTCGGGAGTGGCAGCCAAAGTCGCCTGAAGTTGGAGGCATTAGGCAGCACCGGTGGTCTGCCGATGGTGGTGGCTGGTTCGGGCTGTCTTGGATCGTGTTTTCTTATATGTTTTGATCGTGATATGATATATTTGTATATCACTGCAAATCAAATAGTCTTGATGCAATCGGGATGCAAGAAACTGATTCAGAAAACGATTCTTGTAATTTATCTTCAACAGGAGACTAAAACTCTTCAGAGTTTCGTTTTGATCATAAAATCGAGATATATACATATTTTGTATTTATATTCTTATTAATTGCGTAGATGATGTATATCTGTTTCATATATTCCTATAAATTTGATTAATTTGAAGATTTTGATTTTAATTAAATATTTTGTAAAGAAAAATAAATTAAATTTTTTTAAAAATTTTTTAATTCAATGAAAAAACTTTAGATATTTTATTTTTTTTACAAAATATCATGTTTAAGATGATTTTTTTATTAAATTAGATATCTTGAAAAAATATAAAAATTGATTCCGAATTTTAAATTAATGAAATAGAAAAATATTTAATCTAAATAAATTATTATTTTTTAAAAATGTGTAACTAAAATAAAATAATTGAATACTTTTAATCACTACCTTAGTCAAAAAGTTAAAGAAAAAACTGTGCATTCATCGAATTTTATTTGTTACCCATTAAAATACGAAAATATGATTTGGCAAACCGAAATATTTAGAATCGTGTACACCGAAAGATGTTTTGAAATCTTTCGAATTATGTAACTTTTTAAATTAATAAATTTATTTTAATTAAATAGATTTTGTTAACCCTAAAAAATGTTTTAAAAAATCTAAATGGGAGAGAAAATTTATTCACAAATAAATCATGCGGTCTCCATCACCAGTTCGTATGTGATGTAATTATTTCTGCATGTTGGTAGTAAGACTTTTCTCTCTATCGGACATGATTAATTGCGAAATTACCAGTACGAACCTCCTTTAAGGATAATTTTGGATAATTGTTAATGTTGATCATTTATCCATCTAAAAAGTTCATTGCGAAGCGATTGATTTGGAATTAGGTGGTGGTTAACACTTACCTGTAAATAATAGTATTCTCTCCATCTGAATCTCTACTATTATTTATTAGACCTAAGCTATGTCAGCTATTTAATTTTACTTGGCATGATCTGTTGCCTGAATAGTAAAATTAATAGGAATTGGCATATCTAGATAAACGATGGATAGTAGATGTCGTCCCACTGAGCCATGCAATTCACAGGATATCAGGCTGCTAGTGAATTCTCTTTAAATGGTAGAGAAAACTAATTTTAAAATAAATTCAAAATTTTGCTCATCATAGTTAACGGTTATTTTTAATTATGTAATTTTCATAATTAAAATGGCATTCAATCCACTAGTTAATATACTTAAAAAGAACAAACTAATGAGATCAAATTTTGTTGACTAGAAATGTAACTTGGATATAACTTTAACTATCAAGGGTGTTACTTCAATGCCAAGAAATGTGTTTGTTTCTGAAAAAAGTTCTTCCTCTAGGCCGAAAAGCATGAAGAAGAAAAAGGTCTAGAAATAAGATGATACGATTTCCAGGATTGTTACTGGGGCACGCACTAGTGTAAAAAAGCCAAAAGGAAGATATTTTCACTATAACCAGACACGGTACTAGAAAAAGTAATATCCAGTTTATCTCAATAAGTTGAACAATCAGGGTAAGTTCTGTTCACTGGTTGTAGAAACATATTTAACGGTATTACGGAAGCCACTGATCATGTCTGCAATTCATTATAGGGGTTCTAAAAAACTCAGCAACTTAGTGATGGGAAGATTTACCTGCATTGGGCAATAATACAAAGGTGACAGCAGTTACAGTGGGAGATGTCACTCTCAGTTTTAGTAGAGATCAGGTTTTAATATTGAGAGATTGTCTTTATGTACCTTCCATTAGAAGAAACTTAGTTTTCGTTTTTAGATTGGTTAAAGATGAATATTTGATTTAATTTAATAACTCTGTGGTCATTAATGACAATAAACGAGTTATCTGTTCTGGTACATTGGTGGATCAATCTTTATGTTATTACTCTAATCTCTACTACACTGCAACTGATTGAATGGAATAACACATTTAATTTACCATATAAGAGAAAGTTTCATTCTTTAATGAACCAAACGTTTCTTTGGCACTTACGCTTAGGTCATATTAATCTAAAAATGATAAATAGACTGGTAGAAGATGGATCGTTGAGTTCATTGGAAGTGGAGGCACTTCTAGTCTGTGGGTCCTGCTTAATGGGTAGGATGACCAAGATGCCCTTCTCGGCTAAAGGCTATAGAGCTAAAAAATCGTTAGAACAGGTTCATTATGATGTGTATGGTCTTATGACTATCCGGGCTAGAGGTGGCTTTGAGTACTTCGTCAGTTTTATTGACGACAACACAAGGTATGGATACATTTACCTGATGCACCGTAAGTCTAAATGCTTTGAGAAATTCAAAGAATTCAAGGCGAAGGTGAAAAAGTATTTTTATAAAAGTATCAAATCACTACGATTCGACTGTGATGGGGAGTACCTCTTTACAGAGCTTAGAGATTACCTGTCGTCAGAGGGGATTATACCCCAATTGACTACACCGGGTACTCCACAACAAAATGGTGTAGCAAAAAGAAGGAATAGGACTCTTATGGAGATGTTAAGGTCAATGATGAGTTATTCAGGATTACCTGATTCATTTTGGAGACTCGCATTAGAGACAATGGCTTATATCTGAACTTGGTACCTTCTAAGTCAGTACCTTCTACTCCTATAGAATCGTGGATCAAGCGTAAGCCTAGTCTGAGACATATTCAGATTTGGGGGTGTCGAGTACATATGCTGAAAGGGAACGCAGGTAAGTTAGAATCATGAATAGAAGTTTGTTCCTTTGTAGGGTATCCCAAGGGAATGAAGGGTTGTCTATTTTATAATCCTAAGGATCAGAAGGTCATTGTTAGCACCAATACCTGATTCTTGGAAGAGGATTATATTTTGGATCATAGGCCCAAAAGTAAAATTATTTTGGAAGAATTGAGAGGAAATACTAGTAGAACGAAAGAGAAATCACAAGTCACTAATATCCCATTACCTTGTCATAGTGGGAGAATTATTAGGACAGGTACAAATCATGATCAAGGTGCTACCATTGGCATGCCTAACGAGCATGTGGGTAATGGTGCACAGAGTTCAGGTTCTGCACAACGTGTTACTGCTAGTACATGGACGCAGATAGTGCCTCGTCGTAGTGGGAGGGTTGCTCATCAACTTGATCGGTATATGTTCTTAAGAGAGTCTTTTAATAGGATCTCGACATAACTAGATACCGAACCCTGTAACTACAATGAAGCACTTTAGGACAAAGATGTAGATCTTTTGCAAAAGGCTATGAATTTAGAGATGGAATCTATGTATTTTAATCAGGTCTGAAAACTTGTAAAATCACCCAAAGGGATAAAACCCATTGGATGCAAGTGGATCTATAAGTGGAAGAGAGGAGCAGACGGAAAGGTTAAAACCTTAAAAGTTAGGCTTGTTACAAAAGGGTTCACTCAGAAAGAAGGGATCGATTATGAGGAAACCTTTTCACCGGTAGCCATACTTAAGCTTATCCGAATTCTCTTATCCATTACTGCTCATTTCGATTTCAAAATTTGACAAATAGATGTCAAAACAACTTTTCTTAACGAAAGTCCTGACGAGTGTATCTATATAGTACAACCAAGTGATTTCATAGCAAAGGACCAGGAGCACATGTTGTGCAAGCTTAAGAGATTTATTTATGGACTTAAGCAGTCATTAAGGTCTTAGAATACTCGATTTGATCAAGCTATAAAGTCTTATGATTTTGATCAGAGTCCATATGAGTCTTACGTGTACAAGAAGTGTGACGGAAGCGTGGAAGTCTTCATAGTACTTTATGTAGAAGATATCTTGCTCATCGAAAATGATGTGGGGGTGTTATCTTCAATAAAAGTATGGTTATCTGGGTAGTTCGATATGAAGGACTTGGGAGAAGCCATCACATTTTAGGGATCAAGCTTTTGCAAGATCGAAAACAAAAGATATTGGGCTTATCACAAATAAAGTAGATCAATGATATCTTTACTCGTTTTAGCATGCAGGATTCCAAGAAAGGGTTTCTCCTTTTAAGACATGGAATCACTCTATCTAAGGATCTGTGTTCTAAGACACCTAATGCGATAGAGAAGATAAAGATAGTGCCTTATGCTTCGATAGTAGGAAGCTTAATGTATGCTATGCTTTGCACTAGACCCAACATCTGCTTTGCCTTTGACATGGTTAGCAGATATCAGTCTAACCTAGGGTAGGAGTATTGGATTACGATAAAGAATATAATCAAGTATCTGAAAAGAACTAAGGATTATATGTTGCTTACCAGGCATATAGTCTACAACCTTTTAGGTACACAGACTCAGATTTCCAGTTAGACAAAGATTCTTGTAAGTCTACCTCAGAATATGTGTTTACCTTAGGAGATGGAGCTATAAGTTGGAGGAGTATCAAGCATTCCTATATTGCTTATTCCACCATGGAGGCCAAGTACATGACAACTTCTGAAGCAGCCAAGGTGGTTGTTTGGCTCTTGAACTTCCTATTGGATCTAGACATAGTTCCTTCAGTTTAGTCAGCTATTACACTTTATTGTGATAATAGCAGAGTGGTTGCAAACTCGAAGGAATCAAGAGTTCACAAGAATGGAAAGCACATTGAGTGTAAATATCAACTGATATGAGAAATTGTACAGATGGTTGATGTTGTTGTGATCAATATTGTATCTGGATACAATCTTTTAGATCCTTTTACAAGGAGCTTACCGTCTAAGACTTTTGATTGTCATGTAGAGGGCATGGGAGTTAGATGTATAGCAACATGATTTTGAGTATAACTGGGAGATTATTATGGTTGTATACTGAAAATCATGTTTTTATTTTGGTTTTAGTATTTTTTTTTATTTTAATAAAATTAATTTTTCATTTTATGACAATATTAATGAGCAATGTATGCAATATCATTTCCTTAATGTTATTCGTAGATGTCCTTTATTCTGTATAGAATTTAATCTGGTGTGTAGAGTACGGTTTACACACAGAAGACCAGATTTTAGCTTCTTGTAGAATATCAGTATTTGTTCACAGTTTAGATGAAAATGGACGTACCATCGGTATGACTGTAGCACAGAGTTTTAGTAAATCTATCTTGATTATCGGGAATATAGATAATAGCGTCGTCTATTTTTCCGACTCTCTATGCTAGTACACTTTGTGTGTATTAAATGTGACACATTGAGGTAATTAATTTTATACTGACTATATAAATTAATTCATACCCCAATGTCATTATGAGAGTGGTTATGCTCTTAATCCTGAAATAATTATTGATTTGTATATATTTAATATTCGTTGTTTTAATTTATTAAATGGTACAATCTTATATGGATCTATATTCCTGGTGAGTTGGATAACAGTATTAATTATATGACGAATATTAATTATTGATGGAATCTACCTTTTGAATGATCGAGAATGATAATACCCCCTTAAGGAAACTTATAAGTTTTGACCGAATCAAACCCTATAAGTGGATTTGATTATTCGGTGGTCAAATAAGTTAAGCAAAAGGGCTAAAAGAATTTAAAGATGCCGATTAAATTAAATTTTTAGTAATTAAATATAATTAGCGGGTATCAGGAATCTTAACGTGGGAAGATAAGTTAAGCATTTAATAACAGGAGTTCAATGCAAGATGGTCTTGAGATTATAGCTTAGAGTGCAATTACAATTCTTTAGTAGTGTGAATTGTAATTTAGTGATTTATGAAAATTGCAGAAACCGCTGCAAGGTTCTCATAATTACAGATACCGTTGAGAGGTTTGCTTACTTTTAGAAACCACTGGATACGTATATGGGTTACACTAGAAGTCTTTGTCATAATTACTCCATAGGTCCCTACTGCAGCCCTATAAATATGCAGGTAGGTTGAACCATATTCATAACTTGTCTTCATGACTAAAGATGACTAAGTTCTACTGGTACGAGTTCTCGAAGGATCATGGCCCACACTACGTTCGGAAATCGTATAAGGGAATACAGTAGAAGGTCTGATGGGAGCTTCAACTCGGAATCAAAAAATCGTAGTTGGAGAATCGACTAAAAAGGTATTCTTCTAAATTAACTGTAGTGGCACGAGATTTTATTTTGATCGTTCGACATGAAAAGTTTTATCTGGAGCCTTTTTGGTGATTGCCCGTCTAGCTATTTTTTATCAAAAATCGTTTACAAAAATAATAATTTTGACAGTTTTGCCTCCAACAATATTTTGGCAAAGGCGGTTCGGATGGTGTAATAATAGGAGTTAGATTTTTCGCGATGCCGCGCTAGACCTAACCTGAGATTTGATGGTCAGACCGTTGATGACACCTTGTCATTAGAGATTACTCGGTTGGACATTTAGTTTAGTTAAGTAGTCATCTAACGGTTAAAGGAACGCTCTTCAATGGTCAGCAGACTTGGTCAGCGTGGTTAGGATCAGGGCTTAGGATAGTTCACCCCAGTTTGGGAGAACCTAAAATAACTTAAGTTTTTAACTGAAATAGAAAGTTTAAATTGGTTGCATTATTTTGTCATCATATTTACTATCATCATTTTCCTGTCATTCTTATTTGTTATGTTTTAACCTCTTACATGAGAGAATTTTGTATATCTATATTGTTCCTTTTGGGCTTTATCTCACGGCATTCCATGCCAGGTTTTAAGGAGCTTGAAGCTTGTGTAGACGACCCCGCATAGGAAGAGGTGGAACCGTGGCTTCCTTGAGCCAGAATTGACGAAGTCTGCTATAGTGACTCTTTTGACCATCTGACCCTAACGAACTCTTATTTCATATTTTAGTCTTTGAACTTTAACTTTTGGGTCTGTAATCATAATATTACGCTACCTTTACTTTATTTGCTTTGATGAGTATAATCAATTTTTAATTTCTCACACCATTATTAGTTATTGTCGCTCTAGATGTTCTCAGGTTTTAGGGTGTCACAATTTTGGTATCAGAGCTTAGGTTCAATCCTTACCCACGTGACCATTGACCTAGGCTTAGACTTTTAGACTTGGACTTTTAGACTTAGCTAGACCCCTTTTCATTACCATGCTCTAGACTTGAAACTTTTGAACTAACAATTTGTAAAAAAATGACACCGTTCTCTTGTTTCATTGTAGGATAGCATCGTCTTCATTTCATGGACCTACCCCTCCCATGAGCCGGGTAACTTCTTCAGCATCATCGAATTCCCACGTGAGCTTTGACTCATGGGGACCTTTTTGCTTTTAAGCACGCTGTATAGTCCTGACCGATCCAGCCTGTATGGAGGGTAACGTTAGGTGGCGAGCCGAGTGAGATGCAGTCAGACATATACGGAAGGAGAGCGAGGAGTACCTACGGATGATCACCCGAGAATATAAGGCCATGTTGAAAAGGAGGGCAGGTAACAGTTTACGACAGGCGTAATATGCCCACAGGATGATATACCACGGACCTACAATGGAGAGACTCCAGGTCATGGAGGCTGACTCCACTGTTTACGCACCAATCAACCTCCATCCACGACCCCTGGACGAGGAGGTCGACTCTTCCAGCTCAGCAGTGTGTCCGCCACTACAACTCCACAGCCCGATCTGGTACACCCAAGTCCTGTTGTTGCTCGCCTCACTGGACTACTTACTTGCCTTTCCCGAGCACTCAGCAGATTTTAACGATCGCTCTTTCCCGGTCTACACACCTCGATCCCCCACCTACCCTTGCGTATATTCCTCCATATCCCCGCACTATGCACCTGTACCTCCAGCCACTCCGGTAGGTAACTATGACGATTTAGAGGAGGAGGATCCAAGCGAGGATACTCACTAGGTGTTTTCTTCAAGTTGGGGTAGATGTTAGGGGTTGGGCTTTCTTGCTATATCCGTTATGTTTTGATGTTGTTATAATACCCTCTCCTAAATAGTTATGTTGTAATTCCTGCTACATTCTGTTTTATCAATATAATTGCCATGTGTTCCCTTTTTATGTAAGATGTCAACGCACTTTATTTCTATCGTATTTCAAATTATGCTCTTACGCATGCTATTTTTGCTACCATCTTTATAATGACAAAACCACAACAGTATACTAAAATAACCAATCCCATACAAACTTAACTAAAATCCCCAACACTACTAAAAAAAAACCTCTCTAAGTTTTAAAGTTCTACAACCTCCAACTGTTGACATTCTCGAGGGGGAGGGGGGACAGACCATTGGAAAGAAGAGGGATGGCTCTGACAAATCATGAAGATGCCAGATATCATGGATGTACACAGAGAGATTGATCGAGTGGCCCTAACCACGTACCAGCTTGAAGGGGAAGTCGACCACTGGTGGAACTCCATTAGAAACTCCAGAAAAGTCAACACGATGGCACAGTTTGAGGAGCACTTCCTTTAGAAGTACTTCCCAGATATTCTGAAGTAGGATATGATCTTCTAGTTTCTGGAGCTCAAGCAAAACAAAATGACTATATCTGAGTACGCAGCTCAATTCGAGGAGTTAGGATAATATGCCACCGTTCTCATTCAAGATGAGACTTCCTAAGCCCGACGTTTTGAGTGGGGTTTGAAACAAGCTATACGAGGACGCTTAATAGGCATTCGCCTACCCATATACGCAGAGATCATGGACATTGCCCTACTTCTAGAGTGAGAGCATTCAGATTCTCAGAGGGTCTTCCAGGACAGGGTGGGATCCTCATGAGGAGGACCAGTACGTCACTAGACTAATCGCAGTTGCCTGAACTCAAGACCATATCAGAAGAACCACCAGGTCAGCTAAGGAAATGGACAACGAATAGGAGGAGGTTATATTTGTTTAGGTTGCGGACGAGAAGGGCATAGGAGATCAGAGTGTCCCTAGGAACAGAGGAGGAACAACTAAGGAGTCTAGCAGAATCGAGCCCAGCAACAGCCACACCAGCAGTACCATCAGCAGCCGCAACAGTAGCGAAGAGGTTAACACTTACCTAATCAACAGCCCGAGCGGGCAATAAACCAGTAGTCGTAGAGAGGAAGGCCAACTAGGGCCGTCAGTCAAGGTCTGAGAGGACCCCAGTAGCAGCAAGGTCAGAATTGAAATCACAACAACGGTGAAGGTTGGGTCTTTGCCATACAAGGGCAAGAGGAGGAGGAAGACTACCAGGAGATCCAAGGTATGTTTGCGCTTTTCAACACCTTGGTAAAAGTTCTATTTGATTCTGGCGCATCGCATTCGTTTATATTTGCCATATGCATGAAGTCCTTACATTTAGAACCAAAACTGTTATCATAAACCCTATGCATAGCAACTCCAGTAGGAAGTCAAGTGTGAGAAGACCATGTATGCAGATCATGCATGTTACGCATCGCTAACAATAGCTTGTCTTGTTACCTACGGGTCATGAACTTGGTAGAGTACGATGTCATCTTAGGGATGGATTGGCTATCTTCCCAGCAAGTCTTGATAGACTATTACTAAAAGAGGATTGAAGCTCGCATCAAGGTGAATGAAGAGACCCTCGGATGATGACCACCTGCCAAACCCTACACCTCGATATCCCTAGCCTAGCATCCTGTTTGTTGGCTAGCGCTGACCTGCAGCCCGTAGTAGAGCTGCCACGGGTAGTCTGTGAGTATAAGTACGTCTTTCACGAAGAACTACCAGGCTTGCCTCTACGGCGAGAGATTGATTTCTCTATCGAGCTCCAACTATGGACCGCTCCCATCTCTATCGCCCCACACCGCATGGCACCCACAAAACATAAAGGGTTGAAGGAACAATTAGAGGAACTATTCAGCAATGGATTCATTTGTCCTAGCACATCGCCCTAGGGAATGCCAGCACTCTTTCCCAAGAAGAAAGATGAAACTCTACGATTGTGCATCGATTACAGACTGTTAAACCGAGTGACAATCAAGAATTGGTATCCCTTACCAAGAATCGACGATCTATTCGACCAACTCAGAGGATTAACATACTTCTCAAAGATTGACCTCAGATTTGGATATCACCAGCTGCGAGTGAAGGCATGAAGCATGAAGCATGCAAAAAGAACCATCTTTGCTACAAGTTATGCAGCAAGTGAAGACAAAATTTGTTAATTTTTAATGTATTGAAATTAGGAGCTATATAAGTTCAATCTCATAAGTATATTATTTGAAGCTCATAGAAAGACCTTAGATGGACCATAAGTTTCTTAAGATTTCATGAAAATCATTTTACATAACAATGATATTCTTTGAAGTTCATAAAAATGTTATTAAAATGAAAAATCTTATTTATAAAAGGTCAGTCGACTGAGGCAGGACAGCCAATCGACTGAAGTTGTCATGCCAATTTTTTTTCGATAGAAAGGTAGTTCAGTCGACTGAACCTTCCAGGTCAGTCGAATGAGTTGACAAAATTTTAGATTTTGGCTACAACAGCTAGTTTAAAAATTTCATATTTAGCCCAATAGTTAGCTCAAATTTTTAGCCTATAAATACAACCTTTGACCACTGTCAAAAATGATAAATAAGCCTTGCATTCTATTCTCTCTTGTGCTTTCAATTTGTGCTCCAAAAATCTTTCATTCTTTTGTTCATATTTTGAGAAAAAACCCTAGAATTCACATTGTGCTTCAATTGATATATTTTTTAGAGTGAACTAGTGTGTTATATTTTGTACTCATTTGCTCATTGAAGAAGTTTTCATTTGTACGCTTTCTGCTTCATTCTTGTTTTAATTGAGGTTAGGGTTTAGCCTTATTTAAATAAGAGGATTCACTTGTGTTAAAGAGCTAGAGTGCTCTTGGTAGTTTTTTCGCCTAGTGAAGGAGAGAGGCTTCTCTGCCTAGTGAAGGAGAGAGGCTTCTCTGCCTTAAGGAGGGAGTATTGGAATCTTCAAGCATCACACTTGAGGTAAGGATGTAGGCCGTAGCATCGAACCTTGTAAAAATCTTAGTTTTGTTATCTCTTTCCCTTAAACTCTTACTTTCATAATTGTTTGATATATTATTTATCTTTTACATTAAATACATTCTGAATAAAATTGGATTAATATCTCTCGTAGTTTTTAATTATAATATTTGGTAAAAAATATTTAAATACTCAATTCACCCCCTCTTGAGATTGCACCACACTCACAATTGGTATTAGAGTTTAGGTCACATTTTTATCTAAAACGTTTTGTGAAAAGATCTATGGCTAATCTTGGTGTATCCCCTTTTGACGAGGGTCAATCCTCTATAAGACCTCCAATCCTTTGTGGTATTAATTACACCTTATGGAAATAAAGAATGAGAATTTTTATTCAAACAATGGATTGAAGAGCTTAGAGAGACGTAATTGTCCAAGGAAATTTCATTCCCACTAAAGTAGTTGAAGGTAAAGAGATCCCTAAACTTGATGAAGATATGAATGATAAAGATATGAAATTAATCAAATAAACTCAAGGCTATGAATGCTTTATATTGTGCCCTTGATGCAAATGAATATAACCGTATCATAACTTGTAAAAGTACAATAGAAATTTGGAAAAAATTAAAAATTACTTATGAAGGAACTCAACATGTTAAAGATTCTAGAATTGGTAGATTGACTAGTGAGTATGAAGGATTTAAAATGATTGAAAATGAAACTATTTCGAGCATGTATACTAGATTTATCCATATTATAAACTCTCTTAATGCTCTTGGAAAAACTTACACATCTTATGAATTGTTAAGAAAGGAATTCAAAGCTTTGCCGCCTATATGGGATGCTAAGGCAACAGCCATTGCAAAGGCAAGGAATCTTAGGGTGATGACACTAGATGAACTAACCAGTTCTCTCCTTACATATGAAGTCAAAATCAATTAATGGGTTAACGAGCAAAACAAAGCCAAGAAGTCCATTGCCCTAAAAGCCTCGAAGGATAGTTCTAGTGATGAGGAAGACGAAAAACTTGACAATGATGACATATCTCCCATCACTAGAAGGCTAGGAAAATTCTTCAAGCGAGATAAAAAGTTTGCAAGAAAGTTCTGTGGCATAAGATTTGATAAAGGTGACTCAAGCAAAAAGGAGTACAAGAAAAAATCCATTACTTGCTACAATTGCAAGAAAATTGAACACATAAAATCGTTGTGCCTTTTACTCAAAACGGACTCCAAGAGGAAAAACAAGGCTATGAAAACTACTATATGGGATGACTCGGACTCAAACGAGTCAAGCGAAAACTCTAGCGATGATGAAGTAGTCAACCTTTACTTGATGGCTAACGTGAATGAGGAGGTAAATTCTCATCCCAATTCTAATGCACTTGATTATAATTCTTGTAATGAGTCTAGTACCTATGACGATTCCATACCATTCTATGAGGAACTTAAAAATGAACTATATAGCTTACATAAACGTTTTTTAAAATTGGGAAAGAAAAACATAACTTTAAAAAAGGGAAATGAAAATATTGCTTAAAAACTTAAAGATTTAAAAGTTTCAAATGCAAAGTTGAGTTTGCAAAAGAAAACTTATCTAAAGCTTTGAATGAATTAAAAGAATCCTTTTCAACTTTTCAAAAAGATCATGATTTGCAAGTTGATTCTTTGGAAAAAGAAAAACTTATTTTAAGAGTTCAATTTGATAAATTAACTAAGATTTAAAAAATGAGTTTTCTCAGTTAGAAAAAAAATGATTTTTGGAGAAAATAACTCAAGAACTTAAAGGGAAAATCTCTTGAGAAAAATGGCTACTGTGATTTGAAAAAGAAAGTGGAAGATTGCTCCAAAATTATTTACAAAATCACAAATGAAAAAGGAAATTTTGAAAAGCTCATGGGAGCACAGAGGATGTCCTTAAATAATGAAGGAATTTGTTTTAACGGTGTAGTAAGTGTTAAAAAGGCTAAAGACTTTAAAAGCTATTTTGTGAAAGAATCCAAGACTTATTCAAGCTCATCTTCAAATATTTATGAACATGAAACTTGTTTTTTATGCAAGAAAAAGGGACATTAAATTTGATTGCCCATTAAAAAGAAATAATAGCGTCTCAAAATGATTTGGAGAGTTAAGGTCACTAATCCTATAGGCCCCAAAATGATTTGGGTACCAAAGAAAATCACTTAAATTGTTTTGTAGATGTGCTTGAGATCTTCCTCCTCAAAAGAAAAATGGTACATGGATAATAGATGCTTAAGACATATGACAGGCGACAAATCCAAATTCTCAAGTTTAACACCTAAGGATGGAGGTTATGTAACTTTTGGAGACAACGAAAAAGGCAAAATCATTGGTGTAGGTAAGGTTGGTAAGGAGCCTTCCCTCTTCATTGATAACGTACTTCTTGTTGATGGCCTAAAACATAATCTTCTAAACATAAGTCAATTATGTGATGAAGGATTTAGTGTAACTTTTATGCATGACACTTACACTGTGGAAAATACTAAAGAACATAAAGTTTTATTTGTTGCAAATTGTTTTGAAAACATTTATACCTTTGATTTTGAAAATTTGGATTCCCAAAATGTCAAATATTTCTTAGCTATAAATGAAACAAGTTGGCTATGGCATAGGAGGCTTGGTCATGCTAGCATGGATCTCCTATCCAAACTTGTCAAGAAAGACTTAGTCAAAAGTTTACCTAAAACCAACTTTATTAAAGATAAAGTTTGCGATACTTGTCAATTTGGTAAGCAAGCCAAAACTAGTTTAAAAAAAAATAAGAAATTTCTACAAGCAGACCCTTACAATTATTTCATCTTGATTTATTCAGTCTTACTCAAGTTCAAAGTATTGGAGGAAATTCTAACGCATTTGTCATAGTTGATAACTTCTCAAGATTCACTTGGGTATTATTTCTTGCATCTAAAGATGAAGTATGTCATGTTTTTGCTAAACTTTGTAAAAAGATTCAAAATGAAAAAGGAAATTCCATTTTACACATTCATAGTGACAGAGGAAGAGAATTTAAAAATAAAGATGTTAAAAATTTTAGTGATCAAAGTGGCAACTCTAATAACTTTTTAGCTCCTCGAACGCCTCAACAAAATAGGATTGTAGAGAGGAAGAATCGATCTTTAAAAGAAATGGCTCGAACTATGTTAAATGAACATAAATTACCTAAGTATTTTTGGGCCGAAGCAGTCAATACTACCTGTTATATAATGAACCGAGTTTGCAATAGGCCTCATTTAAATAAAACTCCTTATGAGCTATGGAATGCAAGAATGCCTAATATTTTCTACTTTCATGTTTTTTGTTGCAAATGTTTTATCTTAAATAATAAAGATGATATAGGCAAATTTGATTCAAAATCAGATGAATGCATTTTTCTTAGATATGCCATAAATAGTAAGGCATATAGAGTATATAATAAGAGAACCATGACATTGGTTGAATCTATTCATGTGACTTTTGATGAGGCTAACCCTTTTTCTTTCAAGCTTCCAAATGATGATGATATAGAAATTACCAAAAGAGTAGAGAACTTGCAAATCAAAGATGATAAAGAAAAAAGCATCAAAGTTCACGATCCTTCAAATAACCATGCTCAAAATCAAGAGGACCAAGAAGATTTGCTATAGGAATGGAAGGTAGTGAAAGGCCACGCTATAGATCAAATCATAGATGAACCTTCACGTGGGGTAACCACTCGATCCTCTTTTAAAAATATTTGTAATCACTTTGCATTTCTATCCCAAGAAAAACCTAAGAATATAAATGATGCTTTAGATGATGAATCTTTGACTATGGCTATGCAAGAAGAATTAAATCAATTTGAAAGAAATAAAGTTTAGAATTTAGTCCTTAGACCTAAAGACCACACTATAATTGGAACTAAATGGGTATATAGGAACAAAAAGGATGAAAATGGAATTGTGGTCCAAAATAAAGCTAGATGAGTGGCACAAGGTTTCAATCAAGAAGAAGGTATCGATTTCGCTGAGACCTATGCACCGGTAGCTAGAATGGAAGCCATCCACATGTTGCTTGTATATGCATCTTATAAAAATTTTAAACTTTTTCAAATGGATGTAAAAAGTGCATTTTAAGTGAATTTATAAATGAAGAAGTTTTTATGGAACAACCATCGAGTTTTGAAGATTATTATTATCCAAATCATGTTTTTAAATTATCGAAAGCTTTATATGGTCTTAAACAAGCCCCTAGAGCTTGGTATGAAAGACTTAGTGGCTTTTTATTAGAAAATGATTTTACAAGATGAATAGTTGACACAACACTCTTTATCAAAACAAAAAATGATGACATGTTCATAGTTCAAATATACGTCGATGATATCATTTTCGGTGCATCTAACGAAAATTTGTGCAAGGATTTTTCAATTTTTATGCAAAAGAAATTTGAGATGAGCATGATGAGCGAGCTCACATTCTTTCTCAATCATCAAATCAAACAAGCCAAGAACGGGGCTATTGTTTACTAATCAAAGTACGTAAGGGACTTGCTCAATAGATTCAGCGTGGAAGAAGGAAAAGACTTTGGGACACCCATAAGCCCCTCAACCAAGCTTGATAGAGATGAGCAAGGACAACCGGTAGACACTAAGCTCTATCGATGTATGATTGGTAGTTTACTATACTTAACCGCAAGTAGACCCAACATAATGGTTAGTATGTGAATGTGTGCTAGGTTTCAAGCCTCACCTGAAGAATCTCATCTAATCACAGTAAAATAAACTTTAAGATACTTGATCGGCACCGTAGATATAGGCTTATGGTATCCAAAGTTTACCTCTTTTGAAGTGATAAATTACTCAGGCGTGAACTTTCCCAGGTGCTAAATTGTTCGAAAAAGCATGAGTGGAACTTATCATTTCATAGGAAAGTCTCTTGTTTCATGGTTTTCTAAGAAACAAAATTCTGTAGCCTTATTTGTGAGACCCAAACCCGTTTTAATTTTTGTGATGTTTTCGATGTGTAGTTTATTGTTTTGATAGTAGCATGTTTATATGCATTTTATGCATGTTCAAACCTAGAAAAGCATGTTGGGTTGGATTCCGGGGCCATTGGGCGTTGTGGTGCGAAATTTAAATATATATATATATTCAGGCAGGGCCTATAAATATCTAACCCTTAGATATTTGTTGGAGATATTTTCGAGACTTGCGAGCTAAGTTTTCTTTTTCAAATCAAAATCACTACCACTCTAACTTTTGGTGGGCCTAGAGCTTGGTTTTTAGCGATTGAGTAGCAGATCCTTGCTATCTACACTATGGGCTTTGTGTTCATCCGGACAAAATTTCATTTCGACGAGGTTCGTTTTTCGAGACGTCGAGTTTTTAACTCAATGAGGTAGGATCCTAGACTCTCATGCTTTAAAGGGGTGTTACGTAGAATTGTATGTGTTTTTATCGTTTAAAAATGCATGAAAAATCAATTTATGTTTGAAAAAGTGGGTTTTTGTTCTTAAAATGCATTTTTGGTGTTTTTGGTTGGATGAAAGGTTTTTAAATGCGTTTTTCGGTCTCTTTTTGAAGCTGTGGACTTGTGTATGTTCTTGGACTTCATAAAATGCAAGTTTAGTTGTTATGATTCGGGTTTATACATGTTTTTGTGGAAGCTTTTCCGTCGCGCTAGGGTTTTTCGAAGTTCAGTCGATTGAATGGACAGTGTGTGGACTCAATTGACTGAAGAGAGTTGTTCAGTCGACAGACCTGAGACACTGAAAAAATCGTGAAATTTTAGTAGCTTTTCAGTTGACTGAATGAGGTGTTTCAGTCGATTGAACTCCTAGAAGGGGTGTTTATTTTTCTTTTTACTTTGCTGGTCGTGATGAGGCCTTGGAGGTTTGCGCTTGTTTTGTTGTCGTTCTTTGGGAATAACGTGGTTTTGTTAGACGTGGTATTTGTACACGATTTTGTGCATTAAAACTCTGGTTTTAAACATGCATAACGATGGATGAAAAAGTGGTCTGATAAACGTTAACTCTGGTTAATGATGCACGGAAAAGCAGTCCAGTAAACATTAACTCTGGTTAACGATGCATGTGTGTGGAAATCTAAGGGACGATAAAGTGCTCCTGACGATGCATGTGTCTGGGGGTATCTGGGGGACGAAAAAATGGTCTTGAAGTTGCATGTGTTGTGTGTGTTGAGCGTGTTGCGTGTGTTGCATGGGTTGTATGTGTTGCATATGTTTCTTTTCTTCAAACTGTTTTCCAGGCTTGTGTGTTGAAAAATCTCATATTTTTTTGTATTTCATTTTGATCATGTAATACTTTTTTTTGAGGCTCAGGAGAGTCGTAACATATATATTTTCTGCTGGCATGTTTAGCCTTTATTTCATGTTTGTCTAGTTTCTGCTGTTGGAGGCAAAATTGTCAAGATTTTTATTTTTCCAAACGTTTATCTAAAAAAATTAACTGGACGGACAAATGCCAAAACAGGCTCTAGATAAAACTTTTGATGACGAATGATCAAAATAAAACCCGTATATCCGAAGTTAATTTAGAAGAATACCTTTTTACCGGTCGAATCTTCAACTATGACTTAAATCCAACTTGAAGCTCTTGTCAAATATTCTACTGTAGTCCCTTAAGCGATTTCCGAATATAGTGTGGGCTATAATTCTTCAAGAACACGTACCGACAGAATCTGGACAGCTTTAGTCTTAAAGACAAGTTATGAAACTGGTTTAGCTTGCCCGTATATTTATAAAGCTACAGCAGGGACCTAGGGAGTAATTATGAGTAAAATTTCCAATGGAACACAGACACGTATCAGCAGTTTTCGCAATTAAGCAAATCTCATAACGGTATCTGCAATTATGAAAAACTAGTAGCGGCTTCTATAATTTTCATAAAATACTGTATTACAGTTCACACCACTAAAGAACTATAATTGCACTTTGACCTATAATCTCAAGATCATCTTGCATTGAGCTCCTATTATTAAATGTTTACCATTTTTTTCACGTTAATATTCTCGATACCCGCCAATTAAATTTAATTACTAACAATTTAATTTAATCGGCCTCTTGATATTCCTTAAGCCCTTCTGCTTAACTTATTTGACCGCCAGATAATCAAATCCACCTGTAAGATTTGGCCCGGTCAAAACTTATAAACTTCCTTAAGAGGGTATCATTAATCCCAATCTTTCGGGACGTGGATTCTACCAATAATTAATATTTGCCATATAAATAATATCGGTATTAAACTCACCGAGAATATAGACCCATATAAGATTGTAACCTTTAATGAATTAAAACAACGAATATTAAATATACACAAATCAATAATTATTTCAAAATTAAGAGGATAAGTACTATTCATAATAACTTTGAGGTGTGAATTAATTTATATAGTCAGTATAAAATTAATTACCCAAAATGTCTCATTCAATACACACAAAGTGTACTGGCACAGAGAGTCGAAACAATAGACGACGCTATTATCTATTCCTCATAACCAAGACAGGCCTACTAAAACTCTGTGCCACAGTCGTACCGATGGTATGTTTATTTTCATCTAAACTGTGAACATAAAACTTATATTCTGCAATAACCTAATATCTGATCTTCTGTGTGTAAGCCGTACTCTACACACCAGATTAAATACTATACAAAATATCGAACATCCATGTATAACATTAAAAAAATGATACACATGCATTGCTTATAAATATTTTTATAAAATAAAAAATTAATTTTATTAAAATAAAATTAAATACTAAAAACATAATTTTCAGTATATCAACCCTAACAATCTCTCACTTATACACAAAATCATGTTGCTATACATCTGACTCCCATGTCCTCTACATGATAATAAAAAATCTTAACCGATAAATGCTTTGTAAAGGATCTGCAAGGTTGTCTCCTGATATAAGCTATATGTCTAACTGAAAATCTGAGTCTGTGTACTCTAAAGATACTAGATTGTCTGCTTGGTAAATTAACATATAATCCTTAGTCTTTTTCAGGTACTTGATTAGAATTTTTCACCATAGTCCAATGCTCCTGCCCTAGGTTACACTGATATCTTCTAACCATGCCAACAGCAAAGCAGATATCAGGTCTAGTGCAAAGCATAGCATACATAAGGCTTCCTACTACCTAAGCATAAAGAACCACCTTCATCTTCTCTATCTCATCAGGTATCTTAGGATACTGATCCTTGGATAGAGTGATTCCATGCTTGAAAGGGAGACTCATTTTTAGAATCTTGCATGCTAAAACGAGCAAGAATATCATCGATATACTTTGCTTGTGATAAGCTCAGCATCCTTTGTTTCTAATCTCGCATAAGCTTGATCCCAAGAATGTAACTGACCTTTCCCAAGTTCTTCATACCGAACTGCCCAGATAACCATACTTTAACTATAGATAATGCCTCCACATCATTTTCAATGAGTAAGATATCGTCTACATAAAGTACTAGGAAGATCACCACGCTTCTATCACACTTCTTGTACACACAGGACTCATCTAGACTCTGATCAAAACCATAAGACTTAATGCCTTGATCAAACCGAGTGTTTCAAGACCTTGATGCCTGCTTAAGTCCATAAATGAATCTCTTAAGCTTACACAACATGTGTTCCTAGCCCTTTGTAATGAATCTGTCTGATTGTATCATATAGATACACTCACTAAGACTTCTGTTAAGAAAAGCTGTCTTGACATCCATTTGCCATATTTCATAGTCGAAATGAGCAGCAATGGATAAGAGAATCCGAATAGACTTATGTATAGCTACCGACAAAAAGGTTTCCTCATAATCGTTATCTTCTTTCTGAGTGAACCCTTTAGCAACAAGCCTAGCTTTAAAGGTTTTAACCTTCCCATCTGCTTCTTTATTCCTCTTGTAGATCTACTTGCATCTAATGGATTTTATCCCTTCGGGTAGTTCTACAAGTTTTCAGACCTGATTGGAATACATAGATTCCATCTCTAAATTCATAGTCCTTTCCCAAAGATCTACATCTTTGTCTTGAAGTGGTTTATTATAGTTACAGGATTCTGTATCTAGTTCTGTTTGGATCATGTCAAAAGACTCTCCCAAGAACAAATACCGATCAAGTTGATGAACAACACTCCCACTATGACGAGGCACTACCTATGTCTGTGTACTACCAGTAACACATTGTGCAGAATCTGAACCCTGTGCATCAGCACACTATCCTTGATTTGCACTTATCCCGATAGTCCTCCCACTATGACGAGGTAATAAAATATCAGTGACTTCTTCTTTCGTTCTACTGATATTTTCTCTCAATTCATTCAGAACAATGTTGCTTTTGGGCCTGTGATCCATAATATAATCTTCTTCTATGAATCGAACATTGGTGCTAATAATGACCTTCTGATCCTTAGGATTATAAAACAGACCACCCTTCTTTCTTTTGGGATACCCCACAAAGAAACAGACTTCTGTCCTCGGTTTCAACTTACCCGCGTTCCCTTTCAGCACAAGTGTAGGATACCCCCAAATTTGAATGTGTTTCAAAGTAGGCTTACGCCTGGTCCACAATTCTATGGGAGAATAAGGTACAAACTTAGAAGGTACCATGTTAAGAATATAAGCCGATGTCTCTTAAGCGAGTCCCCAAAAAAAATCGGATAAACCTGAATAATCCACTTTGGACCTTACCATCTCTATGAGAGTCCTATTCTTTCTTTCTGTTACACCATTCTGCTGCAGAGTGCTAGGAGCAGTCAATTGGGATGTAATCTCCTCTGATGACAAGTAGTCCTTAAACTCTCCAAAAAGGTATTTCCTACCACGGTTGGATCGTAGTGATTTGATACTTTTACCCAGATGCTTCTTCGCCTTTGTCATGAATTTTTTAAATTTCTCAAAACATTCAGACTTATAGTGCATTAGGTAATGTTTCCATACCTTGAAGATGAAGTACTCAAAGCCACCTCCAACGGTTCTTTAGCTCTATAGCCTTTGGCCGAAAAGAGCCTCTTGGTCATTTTACCTTCTAAGCAAGATTCATAGACTAGAAGTGCATCAACTTCCAATGAACTCAAAAGTCCATCTGCTACCAGACTATTTATTCTTTTTAGATTAATATGATCCAAGCATAAATGCCAAAGAAACGTTTGGTTCATTTAAGAAAAATACTTTCTGTAATATGGTAAATTAGAAGTGTTATTCATTTTAGTCGGTTGCAGTGTAGGAGAGATTGAAGTAATAATATAAAAATTATCTACCAATGTATTAGAGCAGATAACCCATTTATTATCCTTAAAAACCATAGACTTATTAAAATAAATCAAATATCTGTCTTTAACTAATCTAGAAACAGAAACTAAGTTCCTTTTATGGTAGGTACATAAAGACAATCTCTTAATATTTAAACCCAATCTCTACCAAATCTGAGAGTGACATCTCCTACTACAACTATTGTTACCTTTGTATTATTACCCATATACAGGCAAATATCCCCATTACTAAGTTGTCAGGTTTCTTGGAACCTCTGCAATGAATTGCAGACATGATTAGTGGCTCTATATCTACACACCAGGTACCGGTATATAACAATGCTAAACATGTTTCCACAACTAGTGAACAATAATTACCTTGTATGTTCTGCCTTCTAAGAAATATTAAACACAGCTTTTTCTAGTGTCGTGTCTGGTTGTAGTGAAAGCATCTGCTTTTCGGCTTTTTCACACCAGTCCGTAGCTTACTAACTACCATGAAAATCGTGTATCCCTGTTTCTGAACCTTTTTCTTCTTCATGCCTTTTGGCACAGAGGAAGAATATTTTTCAGAAACAAACACATTTTCTGGTATTGAAAGAATACAATTGGTAGTTAAAGCTATATCTAAGTTACTTTTCCAGTCAACAAAATTTGGTCTCGTAAGTTTATTTTCTTTGAGTATTGAAGCGAGTGGGTTGAAAGCCATTTTAATCCTAAGAATCACAAAATTTAAAAAATCGTTAATTATGATGAGCAAAAACTTTGAATTCATTTTAATTTAGTTCACTTTACCATTTTAAAATTAATTCGACAGCAGCCTGGTAACCTGATAATAGCATACCTCAATGGGAGGACATCTACTATCCTTCATAAGACCAGACATGTCAATTCTTTTTAATTTTACTATCTAGGCAACTGACCATAGCAAGTAAAATTAAATAGCCGACATAGCTTCGGTTCAGTATATAATAGCAGTGACTCAAATGGAGAGGATACTATAATATACAGCTAAGTGTTAACCATCACCTAATTCTAAATCAAACGTTTCGCAATGAACCCTTCAGATAGAGAAGTGATCCACGCTAACAATTATCCAGAATTATCCCTAAAGGAGATTTGTACTAGCGATACCGCAATTAATCTGTCCATTGAGGAGGAAGGCCTTACTACCGACATGCAGGATTTAATTGCATCACCTACAAACTGGTGATGAAGACCGCATGATATTTCTATGAATAAATTCACTCTCCTACTTAGATTTTTAAAACATTTTTTAGGGTTATAAAAATTTATTTAATTAAAATAAATTTATTAATTCAAAAAACACATGATCTAAAAGAATCAAACATCATTTCATGTACATGATTTCAAAGATTCTGATTTATCAAACCAACTTTTCGTATTTAAATACATAACAAATAAAATTTAATAAATCCACAGTTTTTTCTTCAGTTTTTCAGCTATGGTAATGATTAAAGACATTTATGAATCAGGCTTTTTTGATACTATCTGATATATCAATATATATCAAATAAGTCCCGTATCTATTAGAAAATCAACACAAAGTAGTTTTGGGAGAGAGAAACTGTCGGCCCACCACCAGCCACTGCTGACGTCACCTAGTCGCCGCCTTCAGGTGGCTCTTGTCGTCTCATCTGAGCTACGTTTTTGATGACCTTTATACCATTGGAAAGCTCTCAAAATATGAGATTTTTCTGTCAAAAAATCTGCTGAAAAACTACTCGAAATAGCCGAAAAACTACCTGAACCATAAAAAACGCTGCTGGCCACAACAACACTGCGCCACAAACTTCCTGAGGCTTTTTCGACCTCTTCTTGAACTCTGTTTTCGACGTACTTTATAACAAAAGAAAGTTCTCAAGAAGTACTATTTTTCTATGAAAACATATGCTCAAAAATAGCTCAAAAAGATGCCGAAAAACGTCCTGGAACAGACTGCCGTTGCTCATGTGCACGGCCGCCTAGAACTGCCAACTTTCCGAGGCTTTTTTGACCTCTTCCCGAACTCCGTCTTCGACATACTTATATCGTTGGAAATCTCTTGAAATGTAAAAACTTTCTTTCAAAAAGTTTGCTAAAAAATAGCCCGAAAAACTTTCGAAAAACTACCTGAAAGCCACTGCTGCCGCTGGCTTATTTGCTGCCTGTTTGGGTTGTGATTTTGGTCCAATTTTTTTTTGGTTTTTGACAGTATTTTGAGTTATCTTTTATTGCCATTTTATGTATAAAAAATTGCCCAAAAAATTTTCAAAATGGCCCAAAAAATCATAAAAATTGCCGCCGAACTACCGCCGCCAAAGCCGTTAGAATCGGGCTATTTTGGTATTTTTTCTCGTTATTTTTAACTTATTTTATGCTATTTTTTATTCATAAATACTATAGAAAAACTCATCAAAAAAATCATTTCAAATCATTAAAAACTTATCGCGATGCGTGGCCCGTTAAACCCGAACCACCGTTGGTGCTGCCATCGTTCTTCGTGTTCTTGTATATGTTTAACATGTTCTTAAATAATCTAAACAGATATTTTAAAAATAAAAACTAGCTATTACATTAATCCTATGTCCCGAAGGCTCACATTCAATCTATCATACTCAACCCCATAATTAAAAAAATAATCATCATTCACACTATTCAATCAAACATGAAAATAAATGACGATCATAAAACCGGGATTAGAACGCCTGCAAAACAATAGTTAGCACAGTTCTAAAACTACTCGACCCCGATAACTGTAAACAAAAAACAAAACGGCCCTTATATCAATTGTTGGAGGTAAAACTGCCAAGATTTTTATTTTTGCAAACGATTATCTAAAAAAATTAACTAGATGGGCAAACACCAAAACGGGCTCCTGATAAAACTTTTGATGATCAACGATCAAAATAAAACCCGTTCATCCGAAGTTAATTTAGAAGAATACCTTTTTACCGGTCGAATCTTCAACTATGATTTGAATTCAAGTTGAAGCTCCTGTTAGATATTCTACTATATTCCGTTATGCAATTTTTAGATATAGTGTGAGTTATAATCCTCCGAAAACTCGTACCGGCAGAACCTGGATATTTTTAGTCTTAAAGACAAGTTATGAAACTAGTTCAACCTACCTACATATTTTTAGGGCTACAGCAGGCACCTGGGGAGTAATTACGAGTAAGATTTCCAGTGGAACACAGACACGTATTAGTAGTTTTTGCAATTAAGCAAACCTCATAGCGGTATCTGCAATTATGGAAAACTAGCAGCGATTTCTATAATTTTTATAAAGTACTGAATTACAGTTCACACTACTAAAGAATTATAATTGCACTCTGACCCATATTCTCAAGACCATCTAGCATTGAGCTCCTGTTATTAAATACTTACCATTTCTCCCTACATTAAGATTCTTGATACCCGCTAATTAAATTTAATTACTAACAATTTAATTTAATTGGCATTTTGATATTTCTTAAACCCTTCCGCTTAACTTATTTAACCGCTGGATAATCAAATCCACCTGCAAGGTTTGGCTCGGTCAAAACTTATAAGCTTCTTTAAGAGGGTATCGTCAATCCTGATCTTTCAAAACGTGAATTCCATAAATAATTAATATTTGTCATATAAATAATATCAGTATCTAACTCACCGAGAATATAGACCTATATAATATTGCAACCTCTAACGAATTAAAACAACGAATATTAAATATACGCAAATCAATAATTATTTCAGGATTAAGAGGATAAATACTATTCATAATAACCGTGAGGTGTGAATTCATTTATATAGTCAGTATAAAATTAATTATCTCAAATGTCCCGTTTAATACACACAAGTATACTGGCACATAGAGTCAGAATAATAGACGATGCTATTATCTGTTCTCCGTGACCAAGACAAGCCTACTAAAACTCTATACCACAGTCGTACCGATGGTATGTTCATTTCTATCTAAATTGTGAACATAAAACTTATATTCTGCAAGAACCTAAAATTTAATTTTCTGTGTGGAAGCCATACTCTACAGAATAGATTAATTACAATACAGAATATCGGATAGCGATGTATAATATTAAAAAAATGATACATATACATTACTAATAAAGATTCTCATAAAATAAAAAATTAATTTTATTAAAATAAAATTAAATACTAAAAACATAATTTTCAGTATACCAGCCCTAACATCTGCTGAGCTTTGGCTCACAGTGTGGGATTTGAAAATATTCTTTTGGTGCATACGATCACACAGGTTGATTTGGAGGAGCCAGTTGTGGCAGAAGACCTATAGTGTTCTTTTTGTTTCCTTGGGCCATGTACTACTTTACATGTTTTGGTTTTGGAACCTTGAATTGTAAGCCTGAGGGCGATATATTTAATGCATGTATAATTCCTTATTTTCAGAGTGAAACATCAGGTTGGGTGTTGTTCTTTTCGCCTTGAGTGCAGCTTTTATCCTTTCTAAAAAATGTTCATGCCTCGGGGGAGGATTTTGGTTTATGTTTATAATGAGCTTCTCTTTTGTTCCAAACAAACCTCGGTAGTGGTTTTTTTATAAATGTTTTTGCAGTTCAAACGGTTGTGGTATACGTTACGTGACTCGAAGGGGGGTGGGTCATTACAAGTGATATCAAACCTCTAGGTTCGAATACCTAAGAGCCGTAAGAAGTGGATGCATCACCTTGTGAGGATGACTGTGTGTGCTTAATTGCATGTATTTAAGTATTTGTATAATATAAGCATGATAGCTTGTTGAGCATATGGTTGTCGTGTATACGTGAGTATGGAAGTTGAACCTTAGGATTGATTAATCTTGCCTCCGAGCGTTTGGATTAACAAACTTAGAAGTTGAGTTAGAAATGCGTTTGGTCAACATATTTTCTGACAAGGAATCTAAGTAGGTTACCCAAATTAACGCGTCACTCTTGTCGGTTCTCGTCAGTATGTGGGGCTTATTTGTTTAGCATAAACGTATATGGCTAAGTGTTAGCATGATTGTGTGGCTAATATATATGTTCATGCAATGTGTTGCATCTTATGTTTTCTATTCTTTTTGTATAGAAGTGATGGCTGTACGGAAAGGATGAGACCGTGGTCGAGGCCGTGGCTGTGGTTTAGGCCAAGGGGATATACCAATCCCTGATGCTAGGGATGCAAATGCTTTCTAAGGACTGATGAACGCAATAGAGTTGCTACGTGTGATGGTAGGCTCCATTCATCAGCTAGCTGAAACTACTAGGGGGAGAGATAGGGAACCCGAGCTGAGAGCGACTGTGGCGATGCGAGAGTTTAGGCGTCTTAACCCTCCTACCTCCATTGGGGATCCTGATCCTACAATAGCTATAGAATAGTTGGAGCTTGTGACCCAAATTCTAGATACACTGCAGATAGTTGAGGAAGGTCTGAGGGTTTATTTTGTTGCTTTTCAGCTGAAAGGTGACACCCATGAGTGGTGGAAATATGCTAGGAATACTATGGACGGCACGCGGGCAGCTTTCACATGGGTTTTTCTAGAGAAATACTTTTTTGCTTTTTTTAGGGACCTATACAGAGAGGAGTTCTATACTCTCACTCAGGGGGCAATGACAATTGTGCAGTATAAAGCTAGATTTACGAGTTTGTCCCATTTTGCACCAAAGTTAGTGGTTACTGACGAGCTACGTTTGAGGTGATTTGAGCGGGATTTGAGGTCGGCGATTAGGGAGCCAGTGGCAGGATTGAGGCTACGTGTTTTTACAAAGTTGGTGGAGTTGGCAACAATGATCGAGAACACTTTTGAATGAGACTCGTGGACCTAGGGAGGTCAGGGCACAGCAGGGTGGGACAGAATCATAGTCAGGTGGGCTCTCCAATAAGAGACAGAGGTTCATTAGCCCTAGTTTTCATTCATCTGGACCGCGACAGCAGTTTTTCATACCAGCACCATCAGTGACCACATCTGAGAGGCCAAAGCAGAGAGAGCTCATTTGTTATCGATGTAGACAGCCAGAGCATCGTGTGTCGGAGTGCCTGCAAAAGAGGCAGTCTCAGAGTGCAGTACTTGTTCAGTCACAGGGGCAAGAGCCACTAGTTTGTTTTATATGTGGCCAGTTTGAGCATATTCGCAAGAATTGTCCTCAAAGAGGAAATGTACCTAGTACGGTAGGTGCACCAGTCATTTCGTTAGCACAGGGTCAATCGGATTACCGACAGCAGCACCCAGCAGTTCAAACTTTTGGGGTTATAGGTGGGGGTACCTCAGTTTGGTCTGTATGGTAGTCGACATTCCTAGGTTATGATGGACAAACTTATGTGACACATGGCCGAGTGTATGCCCTTGTAGATTCCAGTTCTTCCAAGGCACCGGTCGTGCCTAATGATGTAGCTATTCTTCTAATGAGAAGAGGTCCTTTCTTAGTGTATAGATCTTGGACCAGTGTTTATATCAACTCCGGAGCATCGTATTCCATTGTTTCATCTGTTTGGGGGTTGGTGATGGACTCCGTGGGTGGTATGCTATGTGTAGAGATCTCGGTTGGTGAGGATGTGATGTGAGATGAGTTTGTAGACCTTGTGTCTTTGAGATAGTTAGCCATTGTTTAGAGTACATGACCACGTTTTTTAGAGTACATGACCACGTTTGACCTTATCCTACGGATGATTTCGCTGACCACCTATCATACCTATGTCGATTGTGATCGACGAATTTGTTTTCTTTTGACCTTATGCAGAATTTCAGGAACGAAATTCCTTTAAGGGGGGTAGAGTTGTGAGACCCTGACTCGTTTTAATTTTTGTGATGTTTTCAACGTGTAATGTTTTATTTTGATAATAGCATGTTATATGTGTTTTATGCATGTTCGGGTCTAAAAATACATGTTGGGTTGGATCCCGGGACCGTTGGTTGTTGTGGTGTAAAGTTCAAAAAACAAAAGTATTTTCGGGCAGGGCCTATAAATATCTAAGCCTTAGATACTTGTTGGAGATATTTTCAAAACTAATGAGCTAAGTTTTCTTTTTCAAATCAAAATCTCTGCCTTCTCTCTAGCTTTTGGTGGGCCCGGGGCTTAATTTTTGGCGATCGAGTAGCAGATCCTTGCTCTCTACACTGCAAGCTTCGTGTTCACGAGGACGAAATCTTGTTTCGATGAGGTTTGCATTTCGTGGCGTCGAGTTTTTAACTCAATGAGGTAGGATCCTAGACTCTCATGTCTTAAAGGAGTGTTATGTGGAATTGTACGTGTTTTTACCATTTAAAAATGCATGAAAAATTGATTCATGCTCAAAAAAGTGGGTTCTTAAAACGCATTTTTTGGGTGTTTTTGGTTGGACGAAAGGTTTTTAAATGCATTTTTCGATTTCTTTTTGAAGCTGTGGACTTGTGTTTGTCCTTGGATTTGATAAAATGCGAGTTTGGTTGTTGTGATTCGTGTTTATACGTGTTTTGTGGAAGTTTTTTCGTTGCGCTACGGTTTTTTGAAGTTTATTCGACTGAAGTGGGGGGTTCAGTCGACTGAATGGACAATGTGTGGACTTGGTCTGTAACGACCCAGTACAGACCCTAGTTGTAACAACCCAGTTGATAACGACCCGTGCAAAGACCTATCCCAAACCCTAAGTGTTAGTGACGGATAGTCCACGAGACCATAAAATACAGAAAAAGTTCAGAATCCTAACTCGAATCAAAAACTCTAAATACGGCCCGGAAACCCCAATATGGTCCAAAACTCAGGGAACAAAATCATAGCACCTGAAGAGTCTCCTAACATTCTAAATGAAGTAAATATCATAAAATAATGAGTTAAAAATAAAAAATCCTCATAAATAGGGTAAAATGACCATTTTGCCCTTAGTACAGCAAAAAGTCTTAAAAATTCAAATTTTGACACATGGATACCCTAAATCAAAGATTTAAGTACAATTAAGTAGAAAATGACAAAATAATATCAAAAATGACAAAAATTCCCCTTAGTGGCTGGCCACCTTGGGAAGTGTGCCAAAAAGTGAATTTTTGCTTTCTTTTTACCTTAAAATGATGAGAAATGTATTAAATTAAGCCTTATAATGATCCAATACTTGTTGAACAAGTAATATACATAATAATATAGTATTATAGGTTAACAAATACAAACAAATCATTATTGAAATTCATACATAACAAAATAAGTCAAAAAGTCACATATTGCCAAAATAGTTTAATTTGATTTAAAAGACTACATCTATTTAATCAATTTCTATGGAAACTATGATAATACATGGGAATACTATACTTATCATTAACATACTAAAATAATAGGTCTCAGTAAGAAAAGACACCAAAAAGATACATCAAATTAACTTTTAATGCATTTTCTTGCACAAAAGAGCACGGAAAGCAATGCAAAACCCCTCGATTGATGTGGGGTCAGGTTTTTGTCCCCCAAACAGACCCCTATCTGTATTTTCCTTCCTCATATCTGATTTATAGGCCTCAAATATTGCACCAAGTTAAATCTTCTCAAATCACATTAATTAAGAAGAAGAAAAAGAAGTCTTTAAAAGTACTTTTTGTCTCTCCTTTGTCCCCTACCCTTTGCCTATATAAACCAAGCCAAACACCCTCTTCTTCCCTTCATAATTTCGTGCAAGAGAGGTGAGGGACCAGACCATCATAGTTCTTGAAGTGTTCTATAAGTTTGAGGAAGAAAAAGAAGGAGAAGGAAGGAAGAAGAGAGCTAAGAATCAAGTGGTGTTTTCCTAGAGCTAAGTCCTTTTATCCTACCATCCCTTGAGCCTATAAACAAGTAATTAAAACCTCTAAACATTATATCTAATATTTCTCAAAATATCCCTCAATTTATCTCTTTAAATACTTTAAAAATCGAGAACCGAAAATAAACTGAAAAGGCGTCGTAGTTGGAAATTAGGGACTGTTATGTTTATGGGTGATATGAGATGTTGTTGTATGTTATTATCTTTGAGTTTGATGACTTCTAAGAGTTCTGGAGCCTTGATATTGAAGTCTAAAACACAAGCATGCAAAGAAATGGAACAAAAACTTGACATGACATAAGTAGAAGACTTGGACCCTAAGAGACTTGATTTTTGGCAACATAGATCTTTCTGCCCTGAACTTTGGAACTCCATAACTCAATGTAGAAAATTGATCTAAGCATGCTCTTTATGTTCAGATTTATTTTTTTATGTTATCTTTCATCCAAAGTTTGTTTCAACTCAGTTTCATAAGTAGAACTCGAGATATTGCAATTTTACCAAAGTGTATTATTGTTCAACCAGTCAACACTACTGACTTAGAAACCCTAGTTTAAAGTGAGCTTCGAACTTTGGCCAAAACATAAAAGTTGTATATAGAATGTATATCTAGCTACCCACCAAAAAGGAGCACAAAATATTGAGTTTTGATAGGTGAAAATCCCTTTGGAAATCTCTGTTGAGTTTCAGCCCTCAAGGGACATTTCTGTCACATATTTTTGTGTAACTCAAAACCACTATTTTTAGTGACCTATTCCAAAAGTGGTCTACATGTACATTGTAGCTTACATATTGAAGTAGAGTCTTCCCAAAAATCAGACCTTAAAGCCCCTGGAGGATTCCCCAAAACCGTTCCAAATCCTCTGTCCAAAACCGGCTCTGCTGAGTTTTTGTGGCTGTCAGAACCTATTTTCTAAAATGGCCAAAAGGTCTAACTTGTTCCAAACAACTACCCTTAGCTCTAAACATAAACCTTCTAGGAGACATGGTGAACTAGAACATACTAAAAAATGGACTCATTTGAACTTGATATGATACCCCAAAACGTAGACCAACAGAAGCATGTTCTTGGTAAAATCTTAAGAAAAGTGCTGAACCATTTTTACTTAAGATGTTTTGTTCACCCTTTTTCCTTAGGTTTTGGCCTTAGTGTTAAACATGAGAGTTGTAGAAAATATTTTTATCTAAATAGTGTATAAAAATCATAGCTTGATTCCAAGTCTAGATACCCCAAAATCTTGTTGGCACTTATAATTTAATACTTGATTTTTGGCTTTAAAAGTCGCTAAGTGTGAATTGAGTGCCCTTTGCCATGAGACCCGAGTTTTATATGATGATTGATTTGGATTAGTTGATTAGTGTTTTAAGTAAACGTTTGATGATTTAGAACTCATGCTATCATGTTTGAATTATATCTTGAGGATTGTAACTTGTGCTTCACATACTTGTATCTTATACTTTGCGAATTATACCATGAACCTTGCAATGCTAGTTGATGCCATGCTATAACTTGTTGCATTTGAGATCGATGGTACACATTATGAGCATTGTCATTTGCATCCTAGCATATTGGAGTCCACATGTGCAAACCGTTGTTGGGATGTGCTGTATTGAGATTGTCGTTCTTGGTTCTAAATCTAGGGCGTCCCTGTTTGCCATTTTCGTAAATATTTTGGGATATATTCCCCTTGTACACCATGGGTACGTCCCCGATGTTTGAAATGGTTTATCATGAATACTGTTAGGCACCATAGGTTCATCACTAGCACTCTGGTTTTGATGTCTCTTTGATTTTGTCGCTCTTTGAGTTATGATACGGGCAAATTGGGTAATTTCGGAGAGAGCTCAATTATGGCGGACCTAAACCCCCATTGTCACAATGTTTCGAAGGGTAAATTCAGAGAGAGCCTAATTCGGCGGACCTAATCCCACTGCGGTGGTAATTTCGAAGAGAGCTTAATTATAGCAGTCCTAAATCCCTCATCTTAATACCTTGTATAATGTGAATTGTCTCTTGATTATCTCTTAGACTTTGGGTTAACGCCAAATGAGCATCCTGGTTCTTAATGTAGGATTGGTTGGCCTGGATAAGGATGGACAAAACTAGTTGGCCCGCCCCCATGCCGTTGCCATTAAGTAAAACGGCTGAGGCATGTAGCCAAGGCGAGCGTTTACCTTTCGCAACGAGGCGAGGATAGGTCGGTGATCAAGTCCCATCAAGTCTACTCCGGTGATTCCTGGTGTGGAATCCCTGTTATAATCTGGGTGCATGTTGGATTGGGCATCTTTATTTCATACACAGTATCTCATATGCACATGTTTATTGACTTATCTGCTATCCTATCATAAATTTGTCTATCTCCTTGACTATAAACTGTATGGGTGTTATATGGTATGTGTTGCGGTGAATTTTGTGCCGTGAGATTAGTTAGAAGGTTAGAGTGTTTTGCTTCTAGGCCTTGGTTCATGCCATTCGTGCCACAGGTGATGAGGAGTTCTTAGAGGAAGTCATCCCAGAGGAAGAAGAAGAGTTTGAAGAGCAGGGTGAGTTCTAAAAGCACGTGGATCCTGCTGATGCATTCTGATCAGTCGAGACCTCTGCTTTTGTTCTTATATTCAGTTTTTCCCGTGCTTAGTGTAAATTTTGAAATTTCTTGGTAAAACTATAATAGTTATGTACTTTTGAACGGTTCAAAACTCCTTTATAATATAATAACTAGCGTATGTAAATATGAATGAATGGCTAGAATACTCCTTTATTTATATTTATGTATGTCCCGACGTGCCCGGAGGACAGGACGTCACACAGTCGACTGAAGAGGGTTGTTTAGTCGACTGACTTGAGACATTGGAAAATTCGTGAAATTCCAATAGCTTTTCAGTCGGTTGAATGGTGTGTTTCAGTCGACTAAACTCTTTGCAGGGGTGTTTTTTTTTCTTTTTTCTTTGTTGGTCGTGATGAGGCCTTGGATGTTTGCCTTTGTTTTCTTGTCGTTCTTTGGGAATAACGTGGTTTTGTAAGACGTGGTATTTGTACACAGTTTTGTGCATTAAAACTTTGGTTTTAAACATGCATAACGATGGACGAAAAGTGGTCCCTTAAACGTTAACTCTTGTTAACGACGGACAAAAAAGTGGTTCGGTAAACGTTAACTCTGGTTAACGATGCATGTGTGTGTGGGAATCTGAGGGACGGAAGAGTGGTCCTGATGATGCATGTGTGTGGGGGTATTTGAGGGATGAAAAAGTGGTCCTGAAGTTGCATGTGTTGTGTGTGTTGAGCGGGTTGTAGGTGTTGCGTGTGTTGCATGGGTTGTATGTGTGGTATATGTTTCTTTTCTTCGAACTATTTTCAAGGCTCATGTGAGTCGAAAAATCTCATATCTTTTTGCATTTCATTCTGATCATGTAAAACTTTTTTTTGAGGATCGAGAGAGTCATAACATACATATTTCTTTGCTGGCATGTTTAACCTTTATTTTATGTTTGTCTAGTTTTTGTTGAGACTTGGCTCATGGTGTAGGATTTGAAAATGTGTTTTAGGCGCATACGATCACACATGTTGTTCTGCAGAAGCCAACGGGGGCGGAAGACCTGTAGTCTTCTTTTTGTTTCCTTGAACCATGTACTGCTTTACATGTTTTGGTTTTGGAACCTTGAGTTATAAGACTGAGGAAAATATATTTGATGCATGTATAATTTCTTAACTTCAGAGTGAAACATCGGGTTGGGTGGTGTTCTTTTGGACTTAAGTGCGGCTTTTATCCTTTCTAAAAAATGTTCATGCCTCGTGGGAGGATTTTGATTTATGTTTATGATGAGCTTCTCTTTTGTTCCAAACAAACCCTCAGTAGTGGTTTTTTTATAAATGTTTTTTCGGTTCAAACGGTTATGGTATACGTTGCGTGACCCGAAGGGGGTGGGTAATTACTTTATCCACCACCAAAGCAGAATATGTAGCTGTGAGAAGTTGTTATGCCCAAGTGTTATACATGAAGCAACAACTTAAAGATTATAAATTAAATTATGATATTGTGCTAGTAAAAGGCGACAACACAAGTGCAATCAATATATCTAAAAATCTCATATTGCATTCACGAATTAAACATATAGAGATAAGATACCACTTTATTCATGATCATGTGCAAAAAGGTGACATTTTTCTAGAATATGTATGCACTAATAAACAATGGGCCGATTTCTTTATAAAATCTCTTAATGAAGATAGATTCATCTTAATACTACGAGAATTAGGCTTAGTGCATGTTTGGAATGTGGTGTAAAACAAGTTTTTATGTTTAAATCATCATTAAAACCAAAGAGGGATTTTTTTCCTTAAAACAACATACAATCAGTCAAAAAGTCAATTTACCGAAGCTATCTATTCAGTCGACCAAACTACCTCAGGTAACAATTCACAGACCCCTTCAGCAGGTCAGTCGACTAAGTTACTCAAGTCAGTCGACTGAATGGTCGGGCTTCATAACCCTATGTCGACTAAGCCACATTTCATTTTAGTCTCTTTATTATCTCATAAGGGTTTGCTCCTATTCTTTCCTCGAACTAGGCTATACCTCTTCAAATCCTCTCCTCCTTCACTCAAATTTCTTTCATCCTCTCATTAAACCTCTCAATTCTAAAAATGCCTCTTAGAACTAAAGGAGGAAAAGGGAAAACTGTTGCTAGAAAGGACACAATGGAGGAAAGTGATTAGTGGTTCTTCACGAGATGAGCCAAAACTCTCTATAAAACTCATTTTCGATCCCTTGAACCCATCTTCGATAGGTTTTTAGATATGCAATTCATGGATATACATTTTCCCAATGTTTGTCAACTCCTAGTTAGGGTTGGATGGGGTCCTTACTTATTTTATCAACCTAATGGCATATTTCCTCAACATACTTCTCTATTTTATGCAAATCTTGTGAAAGTGGATAAACCTTATGTCAATGATCCATACACTCATCTTTTCACATACTTATCTAGAAAACAATATCACTTTACCGATAGAGACATTGCAAATCTTTTTGGTCTTGGTAGGAGAGATTTTGTTTATCCACAATTATCCATGAATTAGATTATGGAATGTGACATTACACCTCAAACATTTTTGCCAATGGTTATGAATGAAAGGGTAATCAACTTCGCACTTGCTCCTAAATATTCCCAACTCACACTTGAGACCAAAATCATCCAACTCACTCTTGAGGCCAAAATCATTCACCTTGTTATCACTTACAACATTCTCCCACGTAGTGGTTCAAGGAATCATATTTCTTATCTAGATTGTTTCCTCACGTGGTGTGTATACATGAGCAAGCGTCTTGATCTTCCCTCTCTTATTATCAATGGATGCTAGATAAAGAGGGTACAAAATGCCACACTCTTTCATATGGTGCTTTCCTTACTCCACTCCTTGAGTCTTTCGGTTTCTCTCCATCCCCATCAAATTTTGTTCCATCAAAACTCTTCAATTTCTTCAATGATACCACTTTAAAACAAATGGGTTATATCTTGTAAGATAAGGGATGGCACCCTAAGGTTGGAAGACAAAGGCGAGTGCCACAAGTAGTTGAAGAGGGCGCATAAAAAGACGAAGAAAGAGCCTATGATGAAGCTGATGCTACTCCTCCTGTGACTCTCAATGTTGGTCCTATTGACACTAAATCCTCAAAGTCATTTCTTAAGAAGTTAATAAAATCCTTCACCCAAGAAATTAAAGGAGAATTCAAAAAGGTCTCCACACGGCTTACTCGTATTGAAGATGCCTTGGGACTTCCTCCATATGATGATGTTTTGACCATCTCCGATTAGTTCTTTTTGTTGATGCCAAAAGGGGGAGAAGAGCGAAGAAAAATACTTTACTTGGGCTATTACTTTTGTTGACATTATGGCTTTCGATGTTTATTACTTTTGGATGTTGATGTTTATTACTTTTGGATCTTGTTGATGACATTATGGTTTTATGTTTTTTTTTTGGCATGCATGTAGCTTGTGGAACATTTTGAAGATTCAAACGGATATTCCTAGTTTCAATGGCTTAGCATGAATATATTTAACTTTTGTCTATTTCACTTTATATTGTCCATTGCTCATTACATGCTTACATGTTGAAATATTCATAATCTTAAGTAAACTTGAAATAAGTTCAAAGAATCAGAAGTCTTAGATTCTATATCGTCACATACATTCTTTGAACTTAAAAGCATTATTTTGTATAAGCAAATTGTGAGGGGGAGCCTTGCATAAGTATCCCACCTTATTTTGCTCGTTGTTTTTCATAATAAAAAATGGGGACATTGTTGTCCTAACATGGTTTTAACATCCGTTTTGATGATAACAAACTTAGATATCAAATTATGCAATTAAGCTTATGTACAGAAAATTCATGAGAAAGCTCAATTATGGATGAAACTTGGAAGCCATGAAGCATACAAAAAGAACCATCTTTGCTACAAGTTATGAAGCAAGTGAAGACAAAAGTTGTTAATTTTTAAATGTATTAAACTTAGGAGCTATGTAAGTTCAATCTCGTAAGTATATTGTTTGAAACTCATAAGAAGACCTTAGATGCTCCATAAGTTTCTTAAAATTTCATGAAAATCATTATACATAACAATGATATTCTTTGAAGTGCTTAAAAATGTTTTTAAAATGAAAAATATGATTTATAAAAGGTCAATCGACTGAGGCAGGACAGTCAGTCGACTGAAGTTGTTCAACCAAAATTTTTTTTCGATGGAAATATAGTTCAGTCGACCAAACCTCCTTGGTCAGTTGACTGAGTTGACAAAATTTCAAATTTTAGCTGCAACAGCTAATTTAAAATTTTCATATATAGCCCAATGGCTAGCTCAGATCTTTAGATTATAAATACAATCTTTGAGCACTATCAAAAATGATAAACAAGCTTTGCATTCTATTCTCTCTTGTGCTTTCAATTTGTGCTCCAAAAATCGTTCATACTTTTGTTCATACTTTGAGAGAAAGCCCTAGAATTCTCATTGAGCTTCAAATAATATATTTTTTTAGAGTGAACTAGTGTGCTATATTTTTTACTCATTTGCTCATTAAAGGAGTTTTCATTTGTACGCTTTCTACTTCATTCTTGTTGTAATTGAAGGTAGGGTTTAGCTTTGTTTAAGTGAGAGGATTCAATTGTGTTAAAGAGCTAGAGTGCTCTTGGTGTAAAGGTTTCTCCGCCTAGTGAAGGAGATAGGCTTCTTCGCCTTAAGGAGGGAGTATTGGAATCTTCAAGCAGCACACTTGAGGCAAGAATGTAGGCAGTAGCGTTGAATCTTGTAAAAATCTTGGTTTTGTTCCCTCTTTTCCTTAAACTCCTTACTTTCATAATTGTTCGATATATTATTGTTTATCTTTTATATTAAATACATTGTGAATAAAATTGGATTAATATCTCTTGTAATTTTTAATTAGAATATTTGGTAAAAAATACTTAAATACCCAATTCACCCCCTCTTGAGATTGCACCACATTCATAAGATATACCAAGACTACCTTCAAAACCCTATATGGCCGCTACGAATTTGTAGTCATGCCTTTTGGCCTCACCAACGCTCCTAGAGTGTTCATGAGCTTGATGAACTGACTCTTTCCGCTATAACTAGACCAGTTAATGGTAGTATTCATCGACGACATCTTGGTCTATTCCCGATTTGAAGAAGAGCACGAGCAGCACCTGAGAATGACTTTATAAACCTTGAGGGAAATGTAACTCTACGTCAAAGCCAGTAAGTGCGAGTTCTAGTTGAATGAAGTGAGATTTCAAGGACACATTGTATTCGAGAAGGGTATAGCAATGGATCCAACCATGGTTGAGGTAGTCATAGAGTGGAGACAATCAAAGAATGTGTTTGAGATTCGTAGTTTCCTTGACCTCACCGATTATTACCGACGATTTATTCAGGACTTTACAAAGTTGGCAAAGCTCTTGAACCGTTTGACCCAAAAAGGAGAAGTTTAACTGAGATGAGAAATGCGAGATGTCTTTCCAAGAACTCAAGAGGAGGTTGACGTGTTCCCCCATCCTTGTTATACCGAAGCACGAAATCAGATATACCGTTTAGTTTAATGCATCCAAGGAGGGATTGAGATGCGTATTGATGCAAAATGACAAAGTAGTAGCATATGGATCGAGGCAGCTAAAACCGCACTAGCAGAACTACCATACTCACGGCCTAGAGTTGGCAGTCGTAGTTTTTACATTGAAGTCTTGGAGACACTATCTGTACGGAGAGAAGTTCGAGCTGTTCACTGATCACAAGCGCTTGAAGTACCTATTTTCTCAAAAGGTTCTGAACATGAAGCAGCACCGTTGGGTTGAGTATCTTGAGGGTTACGACTTCACCTTAGCCTATCACACCGAAAATGCTAACGTAGTTGCCGATGCCTTGAGCATGAAGACGAGACCTAAATTAACTTGCATCGCTGCACAGGAATGGAAGATGATGGAGACGCTTGGTGATTTTTGCTTGCAACCCACAGAACAGAAGGAAAGATCTTGTTTTGTGTTGACCGTGGCCACATTCAACCTACGTTTGCAAGTTCTCGATACGCAGAAACACGACTATAGACACCCCAATTTGTCCAAGCCGAATCTTAGACATCCATCTCAAATGTGCTCTAATGACGAAAGTATAAAAATCATGCTCAAAGATACTTCCAAGCAAGAAAAATCAGAATATGGCTCAAAACCAAAAAATCCTAAAACCCTTTGGGCCATAACATTCCCATCATCACAGCCATCACCTTTTTGAACACCTTAGAACAGGATGTGTCCTTACTCTCACGGTTGTAATCTTTTGAAAACCCTAAACCAAGCCGTAACATTCTTTGTCATGGCCTTTGCTTGTTTATCTAGGTAACGACTTTTGAAAGTCACGACTGTCCTTTTCAACACCAAAAAGGTGGCAGCAATCACTATACAAAAGGAAAAAGGTAGCGGCCGTCACTATTATCCTTTTTTGGACAAGTGGCAGCATCCTAAAAGGGGTCTGTGTTGCCCGCCCTACCTATAAATAGGTAGCGTTTCCAAGCAGAACCAAGAGAAAGAAACACTTGGAAGCCCAAGCTTAGCCAAAATACTTCTCCATTTGATATTCTCCCATCTATTCTATATTTCACAAGCCTCGTTCGTGTTCTTACTTGCCTCGGAGGAGTTCTTGGAGAATATATATTGACTTAGAGGTATCATATTCTCACCGTCGTGGGGCCATTCGAGGTAGATATTCACACGAGATAACCTTAAGAACCCACAACTCTTCCTAAACCCTCATCTTCTTCTCCCAAGGGTGTCATGGATAAGGTTTCTATTATTTTTATTGCTTATTTATTATTCATTTCAATGTAAGCATTTGTTTTCTTTAAGTTTTTCATTACTGACAGTGTACTCATAGCTCTCTATTTTGTATATTTACATTCGTTTTCATTCTATTTCGATGCTCACATGCACACTGAGCCCATCAGAAGCTTTCTTAGGTTCTGAAACATGACGGCTGCGACCTTTTCATGTCACGGTCGTATGTTTTGTTAAACCCATAGTCACGGCTGTGCACTTTTTATATGGGCCAATACGTTAATGCCTTCTTTTCTCATGGCCGCAAAATCATAATGTTATGGTCGTGATATTATTTTTAAGACCAAAAACATAAAAAACTCTCTTCAAAACTCTCTGATATTCATTTGATTCGAGGTTGTATATCCTTTTATTACTCTGTTGAGCATTTTCTCCATTTTGTACCTCTATTTGTCATCCTGTTGGGTAATGAATGGTAAATCTGGCCTAGACCAAATGGATCTTGATCTCTATTTTGTACACCATCATATCTGCATGTTCTGAGGTTATGTAAACATGACAGCCGCAGCTTTTGCCTTCATTTTTGTTACGGTCGCGACATCCTTTTGCTATGGCCGTGAGGTGGTTGTGAGGCCAATGACATGAAAATATTTTTAAGCTTTCTGTTGTATATTTTTGATATCCTTTACATTTCGTTTAGAGTTATTGCTTGTATAGAGGAAGAAAGATGGTAGATCTAACCTAAAATCAATAAGTTATGGTCTCTGTCCTGTATATCCTTTTCATTTGAGCCTATTTTAAACCTTGTACATACCCTTTTTGTACCCTTAAAAACCATGGCCGCGACTTTTATTTGTCACGGCCGTGAGCTTTTTTCAGTCTGTTCTTCGAGGTAACATTATATTTGTCACGGTTGCATATTTTCTGACCATTTTTTTCACGGAAGCAACATTTGTTGCTACGGCCGTGAGTTTTCTGCATGTCCAGCAGCTTAAATATGATGTTTAAGTCTCTTCTATTTATTCTGTACGGCCTGTTTATAGCATGTTAGGGGTGAAAACATTGTTGTATGACCCTTAATTCTTTATTTGTTAGTTTTATCGCTCGTTCACATGTTTTTTTTCTTTGCTTTGCTCAAACGATACGTGTGCCATAACCTCCTATTCTGTATATATTACCTTTAAAAAGTTTACAAAAAAAACCAATATTGACAAAATAGAGGCCAACCTCACAGTTGGACGAAAAAGGTGTCTAACACCTTCCCTTTTCATACCTTAACCCCCAAACTCTTTTTTTCTCTAGTAACATTTTTAAAAAATCCACAACCTTCTTTTTGTTTTTCTTAGTTTTTTCTCAAAAACTAAGTGACGACTCAATTTTTCTAACAAGAGTGCTTAGATATCTTGGATTTTCTTGTTTAGAAAAGAAAAGAACATTTTTCTAAAAATAATAGATATCTGGTGCATCCGTCCTCACCAAAACCATTAGTAGCTTTTTCTAGCGACTCCGCTGGAGACTATTTTTTTAAAAAAAAATCACAAGAGAGCTTAACTTGAAATGTCAATGGTTCTTGTTGTAACCTTTTCATTGGTATTTGCATTTACATTTTCATATTTGTGTGCTTAGTTCTCAAACCCCTGCTCCGTCTATCTGATACCCCAGTCAGTTTATTATCTCAGGGCTATGTCAGGGAAGCCAGCAAGCTTTTTGGCCACATGCTTCGATAGATGTGGCAAAAAGAGTTATTGCATACCATTTGACCATGCCTTGTACCATTCCTAGCATTAAGAGGTATATTCTTGACTCTATTCAGAAGGTACATAGAGTGCAAACCTTCCATCCTTTTCATGTTGCATATAGATTCTTAGAACCCTTCTTTTAGGATCAATAACTCTCCTAAGGTTATGTGATTTTCTTTTTATGGATGCTTTTGTTCGTATAGTTAGCACCCCAATTAGGTTTCGTCTTCGTCTTCTCAACCGTCGTCGAGAGTGAGTTATTTTGAGTTTAGGCCTGGCTAACGAGTCTTTCGATTTACGTGAGCCCTTTTAATTCATAGATCTAGACTTCAGATAATAGCACCGAGTAAAGAAGAACCTATATGCACTTGGGCCCGATCTCTGAGTGGGAGACTCAAACGTGCCGACCAGTTGAGATTATCGATGGCAGATATAGAAATAACCATAGCTGATATGATGAGGGAAATTCTAGAATTGCAACGAATTATTGAAGGAGTCAGTACCACTATAGCAAATCATGCTAGGATCCAGACTCAATGTTAGGCTCAGATCCAAGATTTACAGACCTGGGTTATAGACCCTAACGTGGTTGTTCCGAATGACCCTGAAGATGGTATAGGAGATAACATTTGGGATGATAATGTGGGACCCGAGGGATCTTAACCAGCATTCGTACAGCCCATCCAGCTAAAAATTCTAAAAATCCTTGCCAGCAAGGAATCGATCTTGTCTGATAAGGTCAACAAGTTGGAGAAGATTTTGAGAAAAGCCTGAGGAATTGAGGATTATATGTTAGATGTCAAAGGACTTTGTTTATTCCCCGATGTTAAGATGCTCGGGAAGTTCAAAATGCGTAATATTGAGAAATTTGATGGGACCGAGGACTCGAGGATCCATCTGAGAATATACGTGGGAACTCTCTCACCGATGGGTATTAGTGATCAGTTGAAAGCTTAGCTTTTTTAGTGGTCTTTGTCAGAGTCGCTTAGAAATGGTTTTTGTCTTTAAATGCTACAAAGACGAGAACGTGGGAGGATAGTCATCGATGCATCAGGTTTCTGTCTTTTGACTTACGGTGCATCAGGTAAATGTATCCATACCTTGAATAGTCATCAATGAAACTGACGAACTCAAAGCCACATCTAGCCCGGATTGTCATTGGACCACACACATCAGAATGAACCAGCTTCAACGGTTCATTAGCTCTATAACCTTTGGCCGAAAAGGGCCTCTTGCTCATCTTACCCTCTAAGCAAGATTCACCGATTGAAAGTGCCTCCACTTCTAATGAACTAAAAGGTTCATCTGCTACCAGTGTATTTTTTCTTTTTAGATTAATATGACCTAAGCGTAAGTGCCAAAAAAATATTTGGTTCATTAAAGAAGAAACTTTCTCTTATATGGTAATGTAGATGTATTATTCGTTTCAGACAGTTGTAGTGTAGGAGAGTTGGAGTAATAATATAAAAATAATTCACTGATGTACCAAAATAGATAATCCGTTTATTATCCTTAATAACCACAGAGTTATTAAAATAAATCAAATATCTATCTTTAACTAATTCAGAAATATAAACTAAGTTCCTTCTAATGGCAGGTACATAAAGACAATCTCTCAATATTAAAACCTGATCTCTACCAAAATTGAGAGTGATATCTCCTACTACAACTGCTGTTACCTTTGTATTATTTTTCATATGTAGGTAAATCTCCATATCACTAAGTTGTCGAATTTTCTAGAACCCATGCAATGAATTGCAAATATGATTAGTGGCTCCCATATCTACACACCAGGTACCGATAGATAACACAGCTAAACATGCTTCTACAACTAGTGAATAGAAATTAACTTATTTGTTTTGCCTTTTGAAAAATACTGGACATAACTTTTTCCAGTGACGGGTCTGATTGTAGTGAAAACATCTGTCTTTCAGCATTTTCACACCAGTATGTGCCCACTAACTGCCCTAGAAACTGTCACCTTGTATCTAAACATTTTTCTTCTTCATGCCTTTCGGCCCTGAGGAAGAACCTTTTTTTAAAAGCGACACATTTTTGGTATTGAAGAAATAATATTGGTAGTTAAAGCTATATCCAATTTGGATTTCCAGTCAACAAAATTAGGTCCCATTAGTGTGTTTTCTTTGAGTATTACAGCGAGTTGGTTGAAATTCATTTTATTCCTGAGAATTACTAATTAAAGAAAATCGTTAATTATGATGAGCAAAATTTTGAATTCATTTTAATTTGATTCCCTCTACCATTTTAAAATTAATTTGCCAGTAGCCTAGATTCCTATAAATAGCAAGTCACGATGGGTGGACGTCTGCTATCCATCATAAGACCAGACAGGCCAATTCTTTTTAATTTTACTATTTAGGCAACTAACCTTGCCAAGTAAAATTAAATAGCTGACATAGTTTTAATCCAGTATATAATAGCAATGACTTAGATGGAGAGAATACTATTATATACAGTTAAGTACTAACCATCATCTAATTCCAAATCAATCACTCCGTAATGAACCCTTCAGATGGAGAAGTGATCCACACTAATAATTATTAAGAATTATCCCTAAAGAAGGTTTACACTGGCGATACTGCAATTAATCTATCCGATGGGAAAGAAGGCCTTACTGCTAACACGTAGAGTTTAATTGCATCGCCTACAAACTAGTGATGGAGATCGCGGAATTTATCTGTAAATAAATTTTCTCTCCCACTTAGATTTTTAAAATATTTTTGAGGGCTATAAAAATCTATTTAATTAAAATAAATTTATTAATTTCGAAAGTCACATGATCTGAAAGAATCAAACATCTTTTTGTGTACACGATTTCAAATATTCTGGTTTATCAAACAATCTTTTCATGTTTAAATGTGTAATAAATAATATTTAATAAATGCATAGTTTTTTCTTTAACTTTTTAGCTAAGTTAGTGATTAAAAGTATTTATTTATTTTATTTATCGTCCCATATTTTTTCATTTAATTAATTCAAAATCAGAAATTAATTTTTACGTTTTTCGAATATATCTAATTTAAAAAAAATTATATTAAACGTGATATTTTTAAAAAAAATAAAATATCTAATGTTTTTCCATTTAATTAATTAATTAATTAAAAAAGCTTAATTTTATTTTACATTACAAAATATTTTAATTAAAACTGAATATTCGAATTAATTAAATTAATAGGATAAATAAAACTAATATTTATCAT
>JAULJZ010186894.1:0-21555 GCA_032270985.1 Heliamphora pulchella | reverse complement strand
ATATGAAAATAGTAGTCATTAATTAGTTTACATTGTGATTGTGAGTTGAAATCCAGGCTGTGCCTGAGTATAGATTGTTGTTTGAATTTAACAGGTTTTCGGAAGTTTGGGATAGTCCGAAAAATAGAAAAAAATTTATTAAAATTTATAAATTTTATACTTAGAATAATTTATAAATCTGGGAGTTATTCCTTTTAAAATAAGTTAAAGAATTCGAGAGAATATCATAAGAGAAGTGTTAGTCATAGGGAGAACGGGTTATAATGTGGGGATCACGCAAATCGGGTTGTTGTGACAATTTGTGGATAAGGCTTCTAACTTTCTGGTCCTAAATGATAATATATGATTTTGGGCTTATCGTAATTGCTTATTTTTCTAATTTTTGAGCCACTTGCTTACTATTTTTTTGTTTCCTACTAATTCTATCTTGTGAATTGGACTGGCTTGCAGATTCCAGAGTGTGGCTAGTATTGTTCTTCTCAACACTGGTTCAAGTGATGGATTTGTTGGAATTGCTGCTCTTTTCTTTAACAAGAATTCTCCCAGTTTGTATTGTGACAAATTTTAAATTATTAGGCATTTTTTTAATTTAGTACAATTGATCAAAAGATTATTATGTGCCATATGAATATATTTCTTTGAAAATTTAATGAATTCTTTCATTACAGTCATGATAATTTGTTTTGTTGTCTTGTGTTTAGAACTTGGAGTTCATTCTGTTGAAAACGCTCTTTTATAGTTGGCTTTTATGTTTCACATTTATGCTTTGTGGATATGATAGAACTAAATATGTAGAAACTTAGATTTGAAGCTAGCTATAATTTGTGAATCAGAAATTGTATTAGTTGACATGGCTATCATAGGTGAAAAAATACTCGAAATAACATTAGGTGCGCGCTGGTGCGCAGTGGTTATTTTTTATCACACTTTTTTAATTTTTATCAAGTACAAAAAGTGTGATCGATAATCCGAAATCGACTTAACAATCACACTAATTTCATTTTTAATCACGCTTTTTGTTATTTTTAATCATACTTTTTAGTTTTTTTCACGCACAAAAAGTGTGGTCGATAATACAAAATCGAGATTTGAGATTTTAACAATCACACTAATTCTATTTTTAATCACATTTTTTTATATTTTTAATCACCCACAAAAAACGTGATGAAAAGTCTCGATTTTATATCACACCCACATACACCACGCTTGGAAAAGCATGATTATAACTTTATAATCAACTTTTAAAGCGTGATATTGCAACTGTTTTGTAGTAGTGACACCGCGAAAAATAATCTTGCTCCGACCAAACTGACACATGATCCGGTATGGATAGTAGAAAGTAGATAGTCGTAAGCGGATCAGCAGAACGCCGTGGTGATCAGTAGTAATCACGGTTATGGTAGGAATTCGCCACTATGAATATTGCCAAGTGATGTTTAGGCCTGACAGAGAAGAGAGATACTGCTGCCAAGCTGCCTCGGTACTGCATATCTAATAATAAGGGCGATAAAGAAGAGCTGCAGCACTGCACCTACCTGTAGGAGGTTTTTATATAAGGTTCACCTTCTCTATCAACCAGATCTGCAAAGAGTATAAGTAAGTAGTGATTAGTACACGAGTCGGAGGCAATATGTTTTTAGCTAACAATGTTGAAGAGAAATAGGGAAGTTTACATGAAGAAGCAAGGGACTACCAGTAAAGATAGTGGTCTCACCTCAGTGAACAGCATCTAGACCAATTAGAGTCTCAACCAAGACTAGTGGGGCAAAGTCTTTCCCCTACCACATTTGACCCGCAATATCAACTAGTGAGCAACTGACTCGTTCATCATAAAAAATGAGAAGGTACAGAGCCAAGAGGCAAAAACACAGGGCATAGCGACGTCGCAACTGGAAGTTAAGATCACTAAGATCGCCAAAAGGATAGAATCGATATATGATCCATGGCATGTCAAGGCAGTCATCAGAAGTCAAAAAGGAAGCCTCCATCTTAGATAAGCCGCAAAGTTGTATCATTTACTGATGGGAGAAAAGGATGAAAGTCGAAACAACTACAGATGTTCTTGAGGGCAAATCCAGAATGGCAGCAAATTCTTCCATAGTGGGGCATAACTCCTCTAAACCAAAGCGAAAAATATGAGACTGTGGGTCCCACAATTGTGCAGCAGCCCGTAGTAGTGGTTCTTCAATCTTTACAATCACCGGGGAGAATAAGGAATTATTGCCAAACGAGGCAAAGTCTAGACGTCCGATATAGGAAAATTTCTCAATCCATGCAGAGAGTGGACCATGAAAAGATGCCATCTTGATGATAGTGATAGGAAATGGGTGTCACGCCCCAAATTTCGGACCACGTGAAACGCCCACAAACAACCAAACATAACACTCAACCCGAGAATACACTCTCAATATAAAGCATACATGCATTGTATAAAACCGCCAAAAGGCTTACATTACACGGTTTAAGGATGGTAACGGGGCGGGTTTGGGGCGGAGGTGTGTTCTCCCACCCCCACCCTGTTTATTAACGGGGCAGGGTTGAGGGAAAATAATCGGAAAAATGGCGGGTGCGGGGCGAGGGCAGGGGCATAACAAAAAATACATTTTTCACTTAAAAAATTAATACTAATAATAATAACATGATTAGATATTAAAATAATAATATTGATCAATGACTATAATTAAAAACAAAGAAAAATAAGAAATACAAGTAAAAAAATAAAATTAAGTATACTATTTTTGTATTTTAGTTCTATTATATTGTAAAAAATAAAATTTATATACATGTTTATATATTAAATATATTTAATTTATTTAATCAGAGCAGGGCGGGGAAAAACGGGTCGGGGGTTGCAAATACCGCCCCCTACCCGTTACCTAATGGGTGCGGGAAAAAGTCGCATAAAACGAGGCGGGAGAAGCAGGGGCGAGGCGGGTACGGATATAATTGTCATCCCTAACACGGTTCTAACACCGGAAAAATATGTAAACATACATGATACAAAAGAACAAAAATGAAGACTGCGGATCTTTCGCCTCTCCAGCAATCCTGGATCAACCTGCGTGACCGATACCTGAAAAATATTTTAAATCCCACACTGTGAGCCAAAGTTCGGCAGAAACTAGACAACATATGCAATATAAGCTAAACATGCTAGGAAAACGAGGTGCAGTTTTAGACTCATTTTCAAGCCTTCAAAACGATTTTCACAAGCAGTGGAAAGCGAGGATAATAACCATGTTGGACTCCTAGGAGCCTCGAAAACGGTTTGAAAACGGTTTTCATACCGCGATTCACGCAAGTCTTAAAAACAATTTGAAATAGGTTTTATCCGTCCCGCAATGTATTCCATGCAATCCACGAATCTTCTCGAACTTTCAACGAAGGGCCGCAACCCCGCCTAATGCAACACAGATGCATATAACTGGCCCTAATACGCCACGACAACAAATCTACCACATAGATACAGATCTACACACAATAAACATCCTCACACATGCCAATACCACGGGATAAAATCGTATACCACAGGATAAAACCGCATACAGCAGAATAACATTGAATACTACGGGATAACACCAAATCAACAGGATAACATTGTATACTACGGGATAACAGCGAATCAACAGGATAACACTATACTACGGGATAACACCGAACACTTATGCTTTTACAAAACCAAAGCCCTAACTGCTTCAGGATCACATAAGATTGCGTATCTATCTTACCATACGCATGAATATCAAAATTCTATAAGCATAGAAGCAAGTATAACCACAACGTTCCACATAACGATGCCACAGAACTCGACAAGACATCACATGCCACACACCTGTCATCCGTTTACCCGAACGACTCGTCCACAAACCAGGACCCGTCCACACACCGGGACCACCAACGATACGAAAAACCAACATCTAACCCGGAGGCCAACACCTAAACCTCCCACTAAATGGTTCTCACCAGAACCCCGCCTTAAAACAAATAACGGACCCACACGTCCCGCACATAACCACCACGCACACAACTGTGCCCCAACCATCCGCCTCTAACCATGCCCGTTAACCCCGGGGACGACGTCTAAACAAACACCCAAGACCACGACATGACCCCCGAAGCCACCACACAACCAACCGAACCCCAAAAAGAATCCAACAGTATTTCAATCGACTAATCCCATATATCAATCGACTAAATACCATTGAAACCCAATTAGAAACCAAGAAACCAACCACCAAACCACAACACACAGCCCAGAACCTCAATTGACTGGACCTCAGCCCCTATTCGATTGAAAACACACTAGAAAAGCCAAAAATCCCAATAGAAGCAAGTCAGTCGACTGGCCTCCCAAAAACATAATCCAGTCGACTGATCTTCAAGATCCAGTCGACTGACCTTACCCAGAAACTATTTTGAGATATGGTTTCAACCCTCCAAACCTTGAATCAACGCCTCGAAACTCCTATCAAACACCTTCGGACTTACACACGCCCAAGCCTAACACCAAAACCACGAAAGAAACCTTCAAAACACGATTCCATCCAACCAAAATCGACGAAAAACAGTTTTAAACCCCAAAGCCTAACTTTTGAAACAAAATCAGATGTCATGTGTTTTAACCGGTAAAAACACGCACGATTACACGTAGCACCCCTATAAGACATGAGAGTCTAAGATTCTACTTCGGTGAGTTAAAAACTCAACGCCTCAAACCACGTGCAAAATTAAATTTTACCGAAATAAAATTTCGTCCGGATGGATGCATAGACCATGATACCAAAAGTAAGGATCGGCTGCTGGATCATTGAAAACTGAGCCCCGAACCCCTAAGAAATTAAAGAGAAGGCAGAGAGAAAAAGAAAAAAAAAACTTAGCTAAGAAGTTTTAAAAATATCTTTTGCAAATATCTAACACTAAATATTTATAGGTCAAGAAAATATCTCTTTTTTTATTATTTTAAAAATTCGCACTCCAACGCCTAACAACCTCGAGAACCAACCTCGTATGCATATGTAGCCCCGATCATGCATCAAAAAACATATAAACACGCTGCAATGAAAACACTAAACGCGCGTCAAAAAACGTCAAAAAAAAAAAACGGGTCAGGGTCTCACAACTCTACCCCCTTTAAAAGAATTTCGCTCCCGAAATTCAACACAATGTCAAAAAAGAGCAAACTATCGATCGCAATCGACGTAGGCATACAAGATGGTCAGCCAAGCTATTCCTAGGATATAGTCAAATAAGGTCAGGCATCCTAAACAACGGCCAACTATCTCAAGGACACGGGATCTACAACTCCCCCAACCTCACATCCTTACCAACCACTGCCTCAATACAGCACACCACTCACGAAGTCCATCGCCAACTCCCAAACAGATGCAAGGAAGAAACTAGTCCATAACCTGCATTCTCAGAGAGTACCTCTGCTCGCTAAAGGCATAGCTGCACCATCAGGCACGATCGGTACCCGAGAAGAACTAGGACCTGCAAGAGCATACACTCTGCTATGTGTCAGCCCAATCCATCCACCATAACCTGGCACTGTCGGTTGCCGCACCGACTGAACTGAAGCACCTGTTCTTGCATTCCAGGAAGTCTGTATTGCAGAATGCTGCTGTCAATCCTACACAAAAGAACCCACTGGTGTGCCTTCCCTACTCGACACACTCTTTCTCTTAGGACAGGCCCAACGGATATGTCCAGTCTGACCACATCTATAGCAAATCGACAGTTCCCTCCCCTGTGACTAATTTGGTACGGAACTCAAAGACTGCCTCAACTATGGATCCCGATACTACCTTGACTGTGGGCAATTTGGTACACGATGCCCCGGCTGTCCACAACAATAACATCTAACCTCTCTCTGCTCTAGCCTCACCAACGAGGCCATTGATGGTGCTCGTACTGAAAACAGTTGTGGTCCAGATGGGTGAAAGCTAGGACCAGAGGACCTCTGCCTCCTGTTGGAACGCCCACCTATCTGTGCCTCTGTTCCACCCTACAGTGTCCTAGCCTCCCTCGAAAATCAAATCTCAGTCATAGTATTCTCAACCCTCACTGCTGCCTCCACCAGCTCTGTGAACACACGAAGTCCCATTGCAGCCACACGCTCTCTCATCGCCGGCCTCAAGCCCCACTCAAACCTCATCGAACGCAGCTCATCTGTGCTCACCAACTCCGGTGCAAATCAGGATAAGCTCGTAAATCTGGCCTCATACTGCATAACATCCATGGCCCCCTAGATGAGAGTATAGAACTCCTCCCTCTACAAATTCCTCTTCGAAGCTGGGAAGTATTTCTCTAGACAAACCCCCGTAAAGGCTACCCATGTCACCTCCACTGTGTGTCTGGCATATCTCCACCACTGATGAGCATTACCCCTCGGCTGAAAAGTGGCAAAAGAAACTCGCAACTCATCTTCAGCTATCTGTAGCGTGTCAAGGATCCGAGTAACCAATTCCAACCACTCTATTACCACAATAGGACTAGGATCCCCATCAAAAGTAGGTGGATCCATGCACCTGAACTCCCGCATCGCTACTGTAGCCCTCGCCTCAGGCACTCTCTCTCTCCCTCTAATGGTTTCACCTCTAGCTATTTCAACCAGCTGCTGGATAGAACCAACCAGCACACGCAACAACCCAGTAGCGTCCATTGGTCTCTGAGGAGCATTTTCATCCCCAACATTAGGAATAGGAATATCCCCTTAGCCAACACCACGGCCACTGCCTCGACCACGGCCTCGCTCTCTCCTCGCAGACATCGCGTCTATATGAAAAGAAAGACAAAACATAAGACGCAGCATATCGCATGAACATAAACACTAAGCACATAAGCATGCTAACACGTAGCCACATAGGTTAATGCTAAACAAATAACACATACCGAGGAGAACCGACAAGAATGACGTGTCAATCTGGATAACCTACTCAGATTTCCTGCTAGAAATCACGTCAGCTAAATGCGTATCTAACTTGGCTCCCAAGTTTGTTAATCGAAACACCTAAAGGCAGGACTAATCAATCCTAAGGTTCAACCCCCATGCTCACATATACACATCATTCTCATGCTTTACATGCTAACACGTTCATGTTACCAATCAACCTCACATGGTGATGCAACCTCTTCCCACGGCTCTTAGATAAACGAACCTAGAGCTCTGATACCAAGTTATCACGCCCCAAACTCCGGGCCACGTGAAATGCCCACAAGAAACCAAACATAACACCCAACCCGAGAATACACTCTCAATATAAAACATACATGCATTATTTATAACTGCCAAAAGGCTTACATTACACGATTTTAACACTGGAAAAACATGTAAACATACATGATACAAAAGAACAAAAAGGAAGACTACAGATCTTTCACCTCTCCAGCAACCCCGGATCAACCTGCGTGATCGGTATCTGAAAATATTTTAAATCCCACACTGTGAGCCAAAGCTCAGCAGAAACTAGACAATACATGCAATATAAGCTAAACATGCTAGAAAAACGATGTGCAGTTTTAGACTCTCTTTCAAGCATTCAAAACGATTTTTACAAGTAAGAAAAAGCGAGGATAATAACCATGTTGGACTCGTAGGAGCCTCAAAAACGGTTTGAAAATGATTTTCATATCGCGATTCACGCGAGTCTTAAAAATAATTTGAAATAGGATTTATCCGTCTCGCAATGCATTCCATGCAATTCATGAATCTTCTCGAACTTTCATCGAAGAACCGCAACCCCGCCTAATGCAACACAGATGCATATAATCGGCCCTCATATGCCACGACAACAGATCTACCACATAGATATAGATCTACACACAACAGGCATCCTCACACATGCCTATACCACGGGATAAAACTGTATACCACGGGATAAAATCACATATAGTCGAATAACACTGAATAGTACGGGATGACACCGAATCAACAGGATAACACTGTATACTGCGGGATAACACCGAATCAATAGGATAACACTATATACTACGGGATAACACCAAACACTTATGCTCTTACAAAACCAAAGCCCTAACTGCTTCAGGATCACATAGGATCACGTATCCATCTTACCATATGCATGAATATCATAATTCTACAAGCATAGAAGCAAGTATAACCACAACGGTCCACATAACGACGTCACATAACTCGATAAGGCATCACATGCCACACACCCGTTATCCGTTTACCTGAACGACTCATCCACACACCGGGACCCGTCCACACACTAGGACCACCAACGATACGAAAAACCAAAATCTAACCCGGAGGCTAACACCTGAACCTCCCACAAAATGGTTCTCACCAGAACCCCACCTTAAAACGAATAACAGACCCACACGTCCCGCACATAACCACCACGCACACAACCGTGCCCCAACCGTCCGCATCTAACCATGCCCGTCAACCCCGAGGATGACGTCTAAACAAACACCCGAGTCCACGACACGACCCCCGAGGCCACCACACAACCAACCGAACCCCAAAAAAAATTTAACAGTATTTTAATAAACTAATCCCATATATCAATCGACCAAATACCATTGAAACCCAATTAGAAACCAAGAAGCCAACCACCAAACCACAACACACAGCCCAAAACCTCAGTCGACTGGATCTCAACCCCTAGTCGACTGAAAACACACTAGAAAAGCCAAAAACCCAAACAGAAGCACGTCAGTCGACTGACCTCCCAAGTCTAGTCGACTAACCTCCCAAAAACATGATCCAGTCGACTGATCTTCATTATACAGTCGACTGACCTTGTCCAAAAACTGTTTTGAGCTACGATTTTAACCCTCCAAACCTTGAATCAACGCCTCGAAACTCCTATCAAACACCCTCAAACATACACACGCCCAAGCCCAACACCAAAATCACAAAAGAAACCTTCAAAACACGATTTCATCCAACCGAAATCGACGAAAAATAGTTTTAAACCCCAAAATCCAACTTTTGAAACAAAATCAGATCTCATGCATCTTAACCGATAAAAACACGCACGATTACACGTAGCACCCTTATAAGACATGAGAGTTTAGGATCCTACCTCGGTGAGTTAAAAACTCAACGCCTCGAACCACGTGCAAAACAAAACTTCACCGAAATAAAATTTCATCCGAATGGATGCATAGACCACGATGCCAAAAGCAAGGGTCGACTGCTGGATCATTGAAAATCGAGCCCCGAACCCCCGAGAAATTAGAGAGAAAACAGAGAGAAAAATGAGAAAACTTAGCTGAGAAGTTTTGAAAATATCTAACACAAGATATTTATAGGTCACAGAAATATCTTTTTTTTTAATTTTAGAAATTCGCACTGCAACGCCTAATGGCCCCGGGATCCAACCCCGCATGTATATCTAGCCCCGATCATGCATCTAAAAGCATATAAACATGTTGCAACGAAAATACAAAACGCGCGTCGAAAAATGCCAAAAAAAAAAAGAAAACGGGTCAGGGTCTCACAATGGGAGACCCTAAGGGCTGTATTTATAAGGCATGAGAAGACTGGGCGTCAAAAAGTTCAGAAGAGGTATAATCATTGTGGCAACCGCCACTTTAGAGTGTGGGACCGCTAACATGAAAGTACACAGTACAGTGACATCACTTTGTTAACCAGGCGACTACCACGTGGCTTTTGATATTCATGACAACCGCCATGATGAATTATGGCGACCGCTATGTTCAAAGGTGGTAGGCATGTTTGCAGTTTTTGTAATTTTTGAGACTTGTATCACGCATCCAGAACAGTTTAAGCAGTAAATAAAGAAAAGTCATGCAACAGATAACATATAAATGAAGTGAATGACACGAAGGTCCAAATGTATCGGAATGTATGTAAAATAGGTACACCCATGCCCCATAACCAGTGAAACTGGGGCACGTAGGCCCATAACAACCAAATGTGTCAGAATAAATGTATCAAAATGAATGTGAAACTGAGGCAAGCAGGCTCATAAAAACTAAATGTACCTGAATGTACCATGGAAAAGAGAGGAGGAGTCACTACCTCTCATCGCCTCTGGTAGACCCGACGGGAAGAAGGACCGGCCTCGTTAGAGCTGACGTCCTCGAACAGCTCCTTCAAGTCATCATTGTCATCTCCACCGTTTGAAGAGGAGGATACTACCCGGAAGCGTCTCCTGGCAGAAGAGATGGATCCTCTGGAGCGAGCACTAGAAGAGGAAGCACAAGATCCACGGTCACGAGTTGGAGCTAAGACCGAAGCCAAAGGCTGGACTGGAGCCTATGGCTGTACTATGCCAGAAGCTGGTACCAGAGGCTGTCAAAAAGGAAGTAAGAAACAAAACAAAATATAGGAAAGTGCAAAAAAGTTAAAAGGGCTAAAAGGTAATCACTATGGCCACTAGAGTAAAAACAATGCCAGCTGCTCAAACTATGGCATCTAGCTGACGAATTAGTGCTCTCTGACCCGTAAGCATCAGCATCACACGATCTAGCCGTGCCTGATTAATCTACAAAAGAAAAAGAGGTAGTTCAAAAAAGTTATACAAGTAAAGCAGTAACCAAAAGAAAAGGGTAAGAGTGAAGGACAGATCTGGCCAATCTCAGCCTTGAACTTGGAGGTCGGTGGGACTGGGACTGGGACCGAAAGGGAGAAACGGAAGCCATATGCCATACTATGAATATCCCATGGGATATCAGGAACTATCACCCCTCCTACTCCAGCTCCAGTAGGTCTCTTAGCAACTCCGGTAGTAGCATTAATTCCAACTCCAGCTCCAGCGCCTGCATCAGCAGCCTCTGGTGCCCGTCTCCTCCTCCTGCCACCAGGTGCAGCCGGGCCAAGACCTAATGGTTCTAACAGATGCACCTGGCCCAAGCTGTGTAATCCCCCTCCCGTCTGAGCTGCTATGAGGTGTGGCTCCCCATCATCTCCAGTAACATGTCGATGCAGCTCAAGAGGTCGGTCTGGCGCAGGCGGGCTGGAGGAACAACTGGAATCCTGAAGTGGTTGAGGCCAAGTGACTGGCGAACCACCCTCTCTCCTAAGTAGTACTCTCGACCAAAGGGGCCCTCCAGCAGGATTTACATCGAGGTGGCCTCTCAACTGCGCATCAGGTCCTCGCTAGCCCGATCCTCTATCCCCCTCCATACATCCTAGTGCACCTGTAAAAATTCAGTGAACAGTATAGAGAACAGTAATCAACATAGTATGCAGTAATCAGTATTCAATAGACGGTGCAATGAATGGTAATCATCTCAGTGTACAATGCAGTGCAGAGAATAGTGAACAGTATGACACAAAGAATAATGTACAGTATATTAAGCAGTGAATAGTAATACCTGGTTTGTGGTCAGCCGGTCCAAAGATGCCCAAATTTTGTCAATGTCCTTTCCCCCAGCCTTCTTCCCCTTCAGACCTCGGGCCCACCGAGCTGCGCGGAGAATAACTAGAGGGTCTACAGAAGAGTTTACCGGGACATGAAGCCCGAGAAACTCATAAGTCCAAAGTTGTAAAGAGAATATGTCAACAAGAAGAATAGATAACAGATAACAGATAGCAGATAACATATAACAGAAGAAATGAATGAATGATGTGCAAAAACTAAAGCATACCTCATAGACCCTCTTGTATTCCTTGATGCTGAGCTCCTGGGGGAACCGGGTCAAGGCCCTCATCGAACCATGAAGTGTAGCATATGCAGCTCCTCCCCAGTCATATGTGGCTACTCAATCAAGGCGGGCGAGGGCACCGAGATAGTGAAGATGCACGATATTCTCCTTATTCAAAAACAAGGAGGTACCGAACATGTATAACAAAAAGCCGTGGGTAACCCACTCTAAATAGCAGGGCTTTGAGCAGTGGAAATGGAAGAAGCAATCAAAGAACTAGGTGTATCGACTCAATCTCTGTCCATCTGAACAGGAACAGCTCCAAGCAGATAAGTCAGTGCATCAACACAACGAGTAATGGTAGGATCAAAAAGAATAGGGGCACCTTCGACTCTGATGCCGGTAATCAATGAAAATTTTAGAGGCGTCAGAGTAACCTCGAACATGGTAAAGTGAAAGGTGTTGGTGATATCCCACCACCTCTCAGCCAGAGCTGTAAGTTAGACTCGATCATTGCTCGTTCTACCCAAAAGAGGTATGAATCAAGCAAAATCAGAGGCATCAACAAGAGCCCATCTAGGAGAGGGAAGAGCATCATACCACTTCAACATCTCACCCGAGGTAGAGCCGCTAAAGCCCCAGATATACAGGCCAGCCTGAAAAGAAGAAGATGAGCATAATATATAAGAGCAGTCAAAACAAGTGATATACAGAAAATGCTGAAAGCAATAAGAAACCCTAGGTTCTTGTGTGTGTGACGATCTTTCGGATCTTTTAAGCCCCAGAAGACTAGGTACCCTAAGCCCTGGTGCGCCAAGAAAATCTTTCAAGCCCTAAAAGACTAGGCTAAGCTTTGGTGAGCCAGGCAAATCTTTCAAGAAGACTAGGCACCCTAAACCCTGGTGAGCCAGAAAAATCTTTCAAGCCCTAGAAGACTAGGCACCCTAAGCCCTAGTGTGCCAAGCGAATCTTTCAAGCCCTAGAAGACTAGACACCCTAATCCCTAGTATGCTAGGCAAATTTTTCAGGCCCTAGAAGACTAGGCACCTTAAGCCCTAGTGAGCCCTTATAAAGGATGTGGTTAAGGAAATGTCTTCCACTTTGACTTTTAAAAGTCTGCTAGAAATTCGTCCTGCGATTACAAGATCACTGGATATGATTTGCAGGGTAATCACTAAATCGTACCCTGGTAAATTGATTGGCTTTTTAACAAAGTCTCTCAACTATTCAATGTTTCAGAGCATATCAATCGTGATAGTGTGATTTTAAATACTGTTGATATAGAGACTATTAATATCATGGTTGAACGTTATGAGGAGTGCTTGAGTACACAAAGATCTTTGAAATAAGAGTTAGCAGATATCTTGAACAAATTTGAGGATTTTCAAGCAAGAGAAGCTCAACAAAGCTAAAATGAAGGAAAACGTTAATCAATTGGAGTCTTTAATTGAAGAAAAGAAGGTGCTTGGAGAAGAACTTCAAAAGTCACTTGTTGAAGCGGGAAAGGATAAACTCCAAGCATTTGAAGATCTTAACTTGGAATTTCAGCGCACACTTAGCACTTTGAATCTATTCTTGAAGAAGAATGAATAGCATTTTCATTTAATGCATTTTTTGTTTATTTTAATAATGACAAATTTCTATTTCACATTGTAGTATTTGGTGAATAAAACAATTATGTAAGATGTAATCAAATTATTAGCTTTAAATATCAATATAGAAAAAACGATATTTTCTTTTTGTATTTGTGGTTGCGCTTGGTTGTAATCACAAGATTGCCTACGTACCCATAGCGGGATGAAGCCTTTCGTAGTTCATTTGCTTTTGTTTCAGCCATACATAGCTTTAGCTCATGTGGGCCAGAAGCATCTTGCAATTTAGGCTCGTACAATTAGGAGTATCTCATTTAAGCATAGAACTTTTTGATGAATTTTCCATTGACATGTATATACACATTTTCTTTCAAAATTTGAGAGTTCATATGCTCCTTTAGGGAAAACCTTAATCACAGCATACGGTCCTTCCCATTTGGCTTCAAATTTTTCTTTCATCCTTCTTGTAATAACAACTAGTCATTTGACTGTTAAGACCAAATCACCAATTGAAATTGGTCTATGCTTAACCTTCTTGTTAAAAGAGCTAGCCACTTGAGCTTGATAAATTTCTAGTCTTTCTTGTGCATCAAACCTTTTCTCATTGAGTTCTTCAAGCTCAGCCAATCTGATTTTAGTATTATCATATGAATTTGTGAGTTGAGTAGCAACTCTAAGAGATGCTAATTGTACTTCAAGTGGAAGTACTGTCTCTGAACCGTATACAAGGCTATAAGGAGTGCAACCAGTGGAAGTACGAACAGTTGTTCTGTATGCCCATAAAGCTTCAGTTAATCGCTCATGCCAATCTCTTTTGCTTTTTGAAACCATCTTTTTGAGAATTTTTCCAAACACCTTGTTAAAAGCTTCGGCTTGTCCATTTGTTGATGGATTATAACTAACAGAAAGCCCACGTCAAAATTTTTATTTTTCACACAATTTTACAACTAGTTAACTCTTGAAATAAAGGGCATTATCATAAACGATTTTTTATGGAACCCCGTAACAATAAATTATATGATTCTTAATAAAATTCACCACATCAATGCTTTTTACTTCTTTCAACGGTATTGCTTCATCCCATTTAGAAAAGTAATCTATCCCAGCCAATATGTATTGATGAGAGCATGAAGATGGAGGCTTGAAAGGTCCCATGATATCTAGACCCCAAGTTTTAAAGGGCCATGATAACATAGTAGGATGGAGTGGCTGTGGAGGCTAATGTATGAAGTCTCCATGAAGCTGACATACTTTATAAGCTTTTGCAAACTGCATCGCATCTGGAACCATGGTTAGGTAATAATAACCTAACCATTTTAACTGTGCAGCAAGTTTGGGGCCAGCCTAATGTACACCACAGGTCCCACTATGAGTTTCATGAAGGGCATGACCAGCTTCTTCTTTTGACAAACATCTTAGAAGAATTCCGTTGAAGGACCTTCTGTATAAGGTCTCATTTTGGTATGCAAATCGAAGTGCTCGATGCCTAAGGTCAATCCTTTTATTCGGATCAGTTGGCAATTGTCCATATAGAAAATAATCTATAAATGGTTGGCGCCAATTTAAATCTTATTCAATTTCACATACACTTACTGCAATTACAATTTTTGCTTGTTCAATTCGTTCAAGTGCTGGGGGTAGCAGATGGCGTTCCTCAACTGTAACTTGAATATCCCTTTGTTCTGGAAGAGTCAAAGATACTGCTAAATTAGCTAAAGCATCCGTTTTATCATTTTTTGACCTTGGCACATGAAAAATATGAATTTCTTGAAATTGGGACATCAAATATTTACCTCTTTGGTGGTAAAATATCAAGGTGTCATTTTTTACTTCATAATCACCATTCAATTGTCTAATGACCAATTGGGAATCGCCAAATACTTGTAAACATTCAGTATGCATTTCTAGTGCTATTTCTAGGCCAATAATTAATGCTTCATACTCTGCCACATTATTGGAACACAGAGCCAACAACAAGAATGAATATGGAATTAAACCTTAAGAAGGTGTCACAAGAACAATGCCAGCCCCTGCTCCTTTTTTTCTTCATACCCCATCAAAATAGAGCTACCATGATGAAGCTTCTACTGTCATAACTTCTTCATCTTGAAAATCATTAGATAATTGCATGTTATTTGGTATTGAATGTGCTGCTAGAAAATTAGCAAGTGCTTGCCCTTTTACTGCCTTTTGGGATGCAAAAGTGGTATCGAATTCTGTTAGTAGCAATGACCATTTAGCCAAATGATCTGATACGAATGGTCTAGACATCATATAACTCAGAGGATCGGCTCTTGAGATCAGTGTAACAGAGTGAGCAAGCAAAATAATGCCTTAGTTTTTGAACGGTAAAATGGTCGTTACGTGAGATGTGATACGGTGATTCGTAAGTTGTTAAGTGATAACATGACTAAGTGTGATTTGTATATCAAAAGCACGAAGCTATACCAAACCCTTGTGTTAATCACTTCTTTAATTCTTTATTATAGAGTAATGCTTTCGAGAAGAGGTCGTGGTCGTGGTCGTGGTCGTGGTCGCGATCGGGGCCGCAGATTTGTTCAGGTTCCTGAAGTTGGGGAGGTGGATTCCCCTCAAAAACAAGTTGGAGGTATTGAGTTCATGTGGGAGATGATGAACACCATGCGCACCTTAGCCAAGGCAGTAAGGGGAGGAGCTAGAGCCCCCGAGCCTAGGGCCACTTCTGCAATGAGGGAATTCAAACGATTAGACCCTCCAACTTTTATGGGGGACCCAGATACTAAGGTTGCCATTGAGTGGCTAAAGCTTGTCACGCGGATTCTTGACACTCTATAGATTGTGGAGGATGATTTGAGGGTAAACTTTGCCTCCTTTCAACTACGCACATGAGTGGAGGAAGTTTGCAAAGACAGACAGTTCAGGGTATATGGGCCGCATTTGCAAAAGTATTTCTTGAAAAATATTTCTCGGAGTCATCTAGGGATGTTTACAGAGAGGAGTTTCTTTCTCTCACTCAATGAGGTATGACCGTGCTATAGTACGAGGCTAAGTTTACAAGTCTACCTCGTTTTGCCCAAGAAGTAGTAGCCACAAATGAGCTTTATGCAAAAAGATTTGAATAGGGCTTGAGGCCCGCCATTAGAGATCAGGTAGCTGCTTTGAGAATTCAGATCTTCATAGAACTTGTAGAGTCAGCAATAACGGTGAAGAATACATTGGTGGAGGCTCGCAAGGCGAGGAAAGTTAGGGCATCGATTGGACAGTCAGAAGGACACCAGATCAAGAGGCAAAGACAGTTCACCTCTAGTTCTTTACCCACGGGATCTTATTAGCAGCAATAGCGTTCTACACCGGCACCCTCTATAGCTTCTTCAAGATGGTCGGAGCCCAGAGAGATTATTTGTTTCACATACCGATAGCCAGGTCACCGTGTTGTCGACTGCCCATAGAGGGGCTAGTCACAGAGTCATGCACCAACTCAGTCCTAGGGGAAAGGGCCCCTTACATGCTTTTAGTGTGGTCAAATGGGACATGTGTGCTGATATTGCCCTTGCAGAGGGAATACACTAGGTACCGCAGGATCCTAGTCAGTTCAACCAGTTTAGGGAAGACAGAGTCGTGGGCAGTCTAAAGGCGTAATTTTATCCCGGCCTAGTCCGGTCGTGGCTCGGGCAGGCCAAGCCCAGCCCTGGCCCGGCAGACTCCCGCTAAAAATTTGGGCTAAACCGGGCTGGGGCGGATTTTTTGGGGGAGGGGTTGACCCAAGCTCAATGGGTATGGAGCTTGAACTTTTTGAGGGCTTTTTTCGGGATTTCTATTTTTTTTATTTTTTTGTTTTATTTTTTTAATTTTTTGAGTTGTTGACTTGTTATATAAGATTATAAATTATTAAATTTATATTTTATAGTTTATTATAAGTTTATTTATTAGTTGATTATTTTATTATAAATTTATAATTTATTATAATTTTATTAGTTTTTTAGTTACTTAGCCTACACTTGGGCTAGCTTTTTTTAGCGATTTTTTGGCTTAAAAGTCAAAAAAAAAAAAGCCAACTGGTTTGGCTTAATTTGTTTTTTTTTTTTAACATATTTTTACATTTACTTTCTTTCAAAAAGCCAAAAAATCTAAAAGCCTAAAAGAAAAGTTAGTCCAAACATAAGCTTAGTTTATAAGTTTATAATCTAATATTAGTTGATTAGCTTATAAGTTTATGGTTTATTATTAATTATTAGTTTATTATATTAGTTTATAAGTTTATATTTTATTATTAGTTTATTTGTTTATTGTTTTATTACAAAATTTATACTTTAGTAGTTTATTAGTTTATAGATTTATATTATTATAAGTTTATTAATTTATTATAGGTTTATAAATTAGTTTACTTGTCATGTACTAATATTAGTTTATAAATTACATTCTGAACTAATATTTATAATAAACTATTATGTTAAATTATAGTTTATAATATTAGTTTATAAATTATGTTAAGTTATGTTACAATAAATACATTAAGTTTATTATAATACATAAATACATAATACATAAATAATTAAATATAATAAGAGACTCGGGCCAGGCCAGCCCACAGGCTCATGGGGACTAAGCCCAGACCTGAAAAATACATGTGCGGGCTTAGGCTTTTGGCGGGCCAGACTGAGCCCGCACAGTAACGGGCCTCAAGCCACCCACGAGCTCCAGGCCATTTTTACACCCCTAGGACAATCGCAACAACATTCATGAGTTCAGACGTTTAGAACTGTGGGAGGGGCCACTTCGATCCAGTCTATGAGGCAGTCAGGCGCATAGAGTCACAGTGGGCAAACTATAGGGATACAAGGGCAAGTTTTTTCCATTGCTGAGCCAAGTACATCGAAGGCTCCAGCCGTGCTGATGCCACCACCAGCACATCCATCGTCAGAGGTACATTCCTAGTATAAAGTTCATGGGCCAATGTTCTTATCAACACAGAAGCATCGCATTCATTCATCTCATCTGTATTTGCATCCACATTCGGGCTGGAGATAGATGCATTGAGTAGCGTTTTGTGTATAGAGACTCCAGAAGGAAAGAGTGTTTTATTGAAACGAATTTGTAGATCTTTTGAAATTGAGATTGACGGTCTCCGCTTAACATTTGATCTTATCGTCTTAGATATGTCTACCTTTGATATCATCACAGGAATGGATTGGTTGATTACCTATCGCGCCTACATAGATTGTAATCGACGACGAGTATCTATTTGTACACCGGAGAGTGCCTATTTTTATTTTGTGGGTGATCGAGATGATGGTCCGATGCCCTTACTTTCCAAATTGTGAAATCGTGAAAATCTTTCCCTTCTTCTTTCTAACCTATTGATGAATGAAGTTGATTCCATCTAAGGGGAACTCCCTCTCATTGTTTGTGATTTTTCTAATGTCTTTTCGGACGAGTTTTTTGAGCTACCGCCACGGCGAGAGGTAGAGTTTTCCATTGACCTTATAACGGGACCGAACCCATTTCTATGTCGCCATACCACTTTGCACTAGCCGAATTGCAAGAGTTAAAGGTACAGCTTCAAGAGCCATTAGAAAAAGGCTTTATTCATTCGAGTACGTTACCTTGCGGAGCTCCAACATTGTTCGCCAAGAAGAAAGATGGGTCCTTATGTTTATGCATTGATTATCAAAAATTGCACCAAGTGACCATGAAAAATAAATCTCCTATGCCGAGGATTGATAATTTGTTTGATCAACTAAAGGGCTCTAGTTGTTGCTCAAAGATTGACTTGAGGTTAGGTTATCACTAGTTACGAGTGAAGGAAGAAGACATCATGAAGACGACATTTCGATCACGCCATGGGCACTATGAATTTCTTGTCATACCGTTTGAGTTTACCAATGCATCAGCGACGTTTATGGATTTAATGAATCGTATCTTTCACCCTTATCTTGATAGGTTTGTAGTTGTATTCGTAGATGACATCCTTATCTATTCACCTTCGAGGGAGGCACATAAAGAACACTTGAGGATTGCATTACAACTTTTACGAAAGCATCGTCTATATGATAAATTCGAGAAATGTGAATTTTGGTTGTCGAAAGTAAAATTTCTTGGGCACATAGTTTTAGGAGAGAATGTAGCGGTGGATTCTTCTAAAATCAAGGCTGTGATGAGTTGGGAGCGACCAAAAAGTGTGTTTGAGATTCAGAGTTTCTTGGGATTAACGGGTTATTACCAGATGTTTGTCAAGGTTTTTTCTACTTTTGTCGTGTCTATGACACGTCTTACTCGTAAAGGGATGAAATTTGTATGAAACGAGGCATGTGAGCAAGCTTTCCAAGAATTGAAAAAATGACTGACGAGTGCACATATTCTAATTATACCGGAGCATGGATTGGGTTATACTGTATATTGCGATGCATCACACGACGAGTTCGATTGTGTTCTTATGCAGTAGAGTGGGGTTATTGCCTACGGGTCTCGACAACTTAAAACACATGAAAGGAATTATGCGACGCATGATTTGGAGCTAGCAACTGTGGTTTTTGCCTTGAAGACTTGAAGGCACTATTTGTACGGTGAACGTTTTGAAGTGTTTTCAAACCATAAGAGTTTAAAGTATTTATTTTTCCACAAAGACTAAAATTTTCAATAGTGACGGTGGATGGAGTACCTTGGCGATTATGACTTTTATTTACAGTACCATTCGAGGAAGACCAATGTGGTGGCCGGCGCCCTTAGCTTGTGTTTGGGCTAGCTTTTCTTGTAGCCTTTTTGGCTTTTTGACTTTTTAACTTTTTTATTAAAAAAAAGTATATGTACAAAAATGTGAAAAAAACTAACTGATTTTTATAAGAGACCAAACTAGTAGACTTTTTAGGAGACTTGTAAGCAAAAAAGTTTTTAAAAAAAGATAAGTGAAACATAGGCTTAAGAGGAAATTCCTTAGTTCTATGGCTCATGTAGCCATGCGAGAGTAGAGTATGCATGGAAAAGTTGGAGAGTAAGAATTACACCTTACAGAGACCGACAAGTACGCTACATTGTTTACCGTAGTTTCACAAGCATCCATTTTTAGCCAAGTCGTTGAGGCACAACAGCAGGATAGTGAGGTCCAAATGCTTCATGATCGTGTTTTGAGTGACGAGGATGTCAATGGGTGGACCATGCATTCAGATTAGGGTCTGAGATTTGCAAGAAGGTTATTTGTGCTGGAATCATGTCGTGAGGACGTACATGAGTTTCAACATTCTCGTTTAGCCGTGAATCCAAGTGGCACGAAGATGTATCAAGACTTACGCCATCAATTTTGGTGAAAAGATATGAGGAAGGACATGGCTCTATTTGTTTCGTGATGCCTTACTTGTCAGCAAGTGAAGGCCAAAAATCATATACCAGCATAATTGTTACAACCTTCACCTATATCAGAGTGGAAATAGGAGAATGTTATGATGGATTTTATTTCGGGACTTTCAAGTGGCACGAAGATGTATCATGACTTACGCTATCAATTTTGGTGGAAACGTATGAAGAAGGACGTGGCTCTATTTGTTTCGCGATGCCTTACTTGTCAACAAGTGAAGGCCGAGCATTAGAGACCAGAGGGATTGTTATAGCCTTTACCTGTATTGTAGTGGAAATGGAAAATGTTACAATGAATTTTGTTTCAGGACTTCCGAGGTCGCCAAGGGGGCATGACGTCGTTTGGGTGGTGGTCGACTAACTAACTAAGTCCGCACATTTTCTTCCTATTCGCATAACTGACTGGTGGACAAGCTTAGTGAGATTATTCGACTCCATGGAGTGTCAGTATCCATTATATCTAATCGAGATCCTCGGTTCACATCACATTTTTTGCAGTCTTCAGTAGCTTTGGGGACGAGTTTGCTTTTTAGCACCGCCTTTCATCCACAGGCAGACGATCAATCTAAGCGCACTATACAGATATTAGAGGACATGTTAGGTGTGATATTCTGGTATTCCACATCAAAAAGGAGAGGGAGTTCTTGGGCTATAAAGGAAAAATCTTGGACCCTTACATTCAACGAGATCTTTTCTCAAGTGGTAGAGATCCTGGCAGAACTCCGCAGTTAAGCGTGCTTACGCTGGAGCAATGCAAGGATGGGTGATCCCCCTGGAAAGAATAAAATTGTGAGGGTTTTTACCCAAAGCAGACAATATCGTTGCCATGTGAAGGGTTGGAGTGTTACAGATGGTATCAAAGCCGACTCTCCTCATCTCCGAGTGTGGGCTCCTGCCATCTCGCAGGACACGCGGGCGGGCTACTGAGTGGGCAGGTCGATAAGGACTGGCAGGCTACCAGAGCTGCAGGCTATTGCACGAGGACGTACAGCCTTAAGGAGAGTGGATTGTGATATCCTGGTATCCCACATCGGAAATGGAGAGAGAGTTCCTA
>JAULJZ010186883.1:0-21556 GCA_032270985.1 Heliamphora pulchella | reverse complement strand
GACGTGAAAAAACCGTACAGTGCAATGCCATCTCGCCACGACACTACACCTCGGTGTACCCGTCCAAGCCCAAGAATGGGCCGAGCACATAGGAACGGTGCTACTGAGGTTTTAGGATCTCGGGGCAAGTGAAGCTAAGCCACAGTCGTGGGCCCGAGCTCAGGGGAAGGACTCATAGCCAAGGTCCCGAAGAGTGATGTTTGGCATCCATGGCCGAGCAGCAAGTGTTGAGTGACCTTGAAAGCCGACCTTGGGATTTGATATATGATAATCAGTGCCCGTGATGTGCGTATCACGGAGTGATGTTCATGATAAGAGACTTGTGGTAGTTGAACCAACTCTAGGGCTGGGGTGTCAAGAAGGATTGATCTAACCCCAAACTAAGTCTGGGTACCGATAGATTTCTTGACATGACAAAAGGAACCAGCAGAGAAATGAGAATGATGGCCATGATAAGTCACTATCAGGATGATAGCTGTGTATTGATTAGAGAGGACAACCGAACCTGATCGGGTCGGGTCGAATCCCATAAGTGGGTCAAGTATATCTTCTCTTATAAATAGCCGACACTCTAGAAGGAAAAGATATGTAGTCTAATTAATTAGGAGAAACTCTGCTAATTTATTCTCTCAAGCTTTTATCTCTTTGAACCCCTATCTGACTTCACTATCGGAGAGTCCACCGGTAAAAGTTACCGGTAGGCATCTCACCCCATTTCTTGTGCAGGTTCATGTGGAATCTATCTCGAACTGTTCAGCCAGCCTGGACGGGAGTAATAAATCTCTATCTTAATCCTCTACAATTTGGCGTCGTCTATGGGAAAACTACTAAGAACGTCTCCACGGCTAGCTGAGGCAACCATGCCTATCAAGAGCTGAGGGAGCAACGCTTACCACGCATGGAAGCATCACATGCAACTCACCATCGAAGGAGACATCATGGGCACTCCAAAATCCACATTTGTGGGTCCACGATCAACTAGAGAGTAGAGCAGACCCATGCTGGTAGCTCTCACGAAACCATGCCATCTGAAGGGGACTACCCATCGCGTTACTCGATGTAGCAAGTGGAGGAGGAGTACTAGAATGAATTGAACAGGCGAGACCAGCAGTTGGTCAGGCTCCAGTGAGATCTCCATGAGGTGAGAACTCGCATGAACCGACGACGCTCACCAGGAGTTCAGTCGGGCCACCAATGGTCCAACAGAGAACCAAAGAGAGACCTTGATCGCCCTTAAGCTAGTCGTAGTGGAAGGAGGGAACCTCAATTTGAGCAGCGAGATGAGGCCCTAGATAAGAGTCATATCTCAGGCTCAAAAAGGAAGAAACAAAGACAAACACAAACGTCCAGCAACACTTATTGACCAACAGCACGACCTCAAGAGAAGCAGTGCCAAGCTGGCTACGAGCTCAAGCGTAATGATGAGAAGAGGAGCTTAAGCAGTGGCTGCACCTCCAGCTCGAAGAGAGGTTACAGCCGACCACGAGGAGGTCAGCCAAAGATGTTGCTTGGAGGGCGCTAGAACAAATATCAGCCTCCCCATTCACGAGAGAGGTGGAAGGAGTGGATTCACCTAGGAAGTTCCAGATACTAAAATTCAATCTCTACAATGGAAAGACCGACCCTATGGGTCACATATGGCATTTTAGACAGATGATGACCCTCTGTAATGGGAATGACGCCCTGATGTGCAGAATATTCCCTTTTAGTTTAGGTGAGATAGCGTTACGCTAGTTTAACACGCTCCCTGCTAGGTCGGTTGGAAGTTGAAAACAGTTCGCCGAGCTATTCGCAATGAGATTTATCACCAATAGCAGATAGCCCAGGGAGAGTGATTCCCTGCTCAGCCTAAGGAACGTGGAAAGCAAAATCCTAAGGTCTTATGCTCGGCGCTATTAGGAGACGTTCAACGACATTGACGATTGCAACGAGCAACTTGTTGTGGCCTCCTTCAAGCTCAGACTGGATAAAACCCATAAGTTGAGGCACTCCTTGACCAAAAGGCCCGCACAAGGCATGGCTGAGTTAATACGGCAGATAGAGCAGTACGCGAAGGTTGAGGAGGATATGGGAGAAATGGTCAACGAGGCCTCTCCCCAAGCAGTACAAAAAGAAATCCGAACAGAAAAGAAGGTAGATAAGAAGGTAAGAAGGCCAAGAGGAAGCCCGAAAGAGAAAAGGAGCGCGAGATGCCAAACGACATTTATAAGGTAGCTAACACAGTGTTTAAAGAGCTTATTCACAAGCTCCTTCAGCAGATCAAGGACAAACCTTGGTTTGTTTGGCTACAAAAGATGCTCACTGATCCAAGCAAGATGGACGAGAAGAAATGATGCTTCTATCACAGTGAGCGCGAACATTTCATAGATCGATGCTGGATATTCAAGAGGTTTTTTTAAGAGAAGGTAAAGGCTGAGAATCTCGGACAATAAATTGATAAGGAAATAACCCGAGCTAAGCAATATACAGCATCTCAGGCCGAGCAGGGGGTAGGAACGAAGGAGCTGGTAGGTGTGATTAGCATCATACACTCGACCCCCAGGCCCGAGACATCGGACAAGATAAGGAATGGAAATCGGGAAGTAGTACATAAACGAGAGGTCATGCAGACCCAGCTCAGGCATAATGTTCTGGGCAAAATAAAGAGCCCGGGCAGCGAAGATCGCCATATTCTCATCATCAACCTTCACTCCAAACTCAAATAATTGTATGATGAGCATATTATACGTATTGAGATATCTCTCATCTGCAATCCATACAGTTGCTTACTCACGAACAACTTGTTGGCCAGATTTTTTTTCACCTAGAGATCGTCTAGCTTTTGCCAGATCTCATGTGCTCTCTTTACATGGAGCATATTGTGAATAATCTTGTCTCTCAGATTCAATCGAATTGAACTAGCGACCTTACAATCAAGATTATCGCAATCGTCGTCAGTCATCTTCTCTGATTTCTTTCCATTGCCGAATAATTAACGTCTTGGATACCCCTTATTGGATCAATAGATCCTTCATCCACCACTGCCATAAGGAGAAGTTATTTTTGCTAATGAACTTTTCGACTCTGTATTTATTGTTCATCATCTTTACTACAATGTGTAAATAAATGTTGAACCAGAACTCTGTTCTTCCACCACGGCCTTAGAATTTCAACAATCGTCGATTTTGATACTACTTGTTGGGATTTTAGGCACAAATTTTCAAAAGATTAAGATCAACTGATTTGAGCAACCAAATAGAATATCACTTACGCTTCAATTCATAATAGCAAAATAAAAAAGCAGTAACAATAAAAAACACAAAAAGTACATTATTTGGCTGGCTGCCTATCTCTACCGGAGAGAAGAAACAATCCACTATATGAAAATACTAATTACAATGATCACTTTCTACCTGACAATATGTCTATGGCCATAAACTGAGCCTTTCACCGCCTATCTACACTCTCTGATCTCTAAAATTGAGCTTCACTCTATGTATTATACGTTCTGAACGTTTTAGGGTTCCTATGGGATATAAAACCCTTACATAGGTAGCCTCTAGGTCAAAATAAAAACCCTAACCATCGCACAAAAATTATTGCTGCGCGGCGGACCGCTTGAGCGAACCCTAGACCGCTTGAGCAGTCAATATCCCAAGAGCATGCTACAAAAAATTAAAAATTCGAGGGAAAAAACCCAACAAAGTTGAACATTATGAGTGTTAGATGATGCACATATGTGGAAAGCTTAGTTTGTTTTCTACCATTATCAGTGTTAGCTACAGCTTTCTTTTTATTTGCCGATCAAAAAAAAATATTCGGACAAATCTTTTGGTAAATATAACATGCATTTTCGAAACTTCAAATATTATTGATAGAAAGATGAATAGGCCTTAGGTGTGCACCCTTACTCATATATAGGGAAATAATAATTTTTAGTAGTAGAGTAATTTCTAATTAAGATAAAAAAAAAATAATCCTTAATTTGAATAAAGAATAGTTCCTAAATTATAAAGAAATTATATTACTTAGTGTATTACTTTAAACCAAGGATAATAAGAAAAGGAAACAATAGAATTAACAGTTGACTAGAACATGCCAAAAAAATAAATCAAGAAGAAAAAATAATTTCTAAAAATAAGGATTTTCATAAACAATATGTTAGCCAACCATTTAATTTCTTTTTTGACCTTTACCGATTCAAATAATTGCTCTAAGAAATTTTGTACCACTTGTTCTACGTGAAGTTCCATAAATTAGTTAAAAATACAAACTGAATTATATAAAATAACATGTATATCTTAATCACACTGCCAGTGTGCAGAATTTAACCACCTTAAATTTAATTACCCCATTTTAATTCTTATGTTGAATTCAATGGAATAGAGATGCCTCTAAAAATCATAACTTCCGGCTAGAATAAATATTGCCAGCAAGTTTGAACCTGGGAAAACGGAAAATCAAGATCAACCCATGATGCTTGTTTTGTGGAGAAGTAGAGTTAGCCATTCACTGCCTTCGAGACTGTCCTTACGCGACCTCTATATGGGATAAAGTTCGGGGGAAACAAAATTGGAATTACATGACAAAGCGAGGTGATGTAATGCAATGGACAATGGAAGTAGGAAATACATTGCTTAAAGGGGGAGTGGGATCTTTTCCTAACAATTTTGTGGAGTATCTGGCATAGTCGAAATTCAAAAAGGCATAGGGTAGAAAAAGCAGACCAGATAAGATGATAAACCCTGTTGTAGTTTCACAAAGCAAATACAACGGCTCAGCACACAGAGACTCAAAATGGGGTCGTCACATGGAAGCCCCCCAGGCAAGGGCTTTTCAAGGTAAGGTAAATTTTGAAGAGGCACGGTGTAAAGATGGCAAGACAGATGTGTGAATTATTATGAGAGACGATATGGGGAACACAACTGCATCATGCACTCATCAGATAAAATGGATAGCTTGTAGCGACTTTGCAAGAATGTATCGTGGTATGTAAAGCGTTGGAATTTGCAAAGGAGATAGGAGTGCAGAAAATTATGTTGGAAAGGGATTCTAGGGTAGTAATATCAACAATCCAAAATTCAGAAGAAGACCTATCCACTATAGGTGGGGTGATAGAAAGAGTAAAGATCATCATAAAAGGTTTTTTCTATTTTTGAGTGCATGCATACGAAAAGACAAGGTAAATTCGATTGTCTATGCTCTATCTCGACTACCACTATCTTTCGAGGGTTTTTATGTATGGATGGACAAAGCACACCAGTCGATAACACACCTTATAGATGCGAAAAAAGTACTTATGTAACCTCTTCTTGTTTGGAAGTTTTATTTCTTCATCTCCTACTATCTTTAATAAAATAAAAAAATTAAACAGTTCACTCGTGTCTATTGACGTGTTTTCCTGTGGATGATAAAGAAGTTTAATAAATTAGCCATAAGGTTGGTTTAATTAGCAATATAGTAATAAAAAAATACCAAACAAATTTAACTTAGAGTTTAATTAGCAAGAAAGTTTAAGAAATTGGTGAAAAGTAATTTTTTTTTGTACAACTCTCTTAAGCTTGTGAATTTGGCTATTGGTGTTCTCTCAAAATACATAGGAAAAAATTATTTTCATTGAAAATAGGAACCAATTATCTTATTTTAAAATTCTTTTATAGTTCTCCACAATATTTTATTTTTTTATATATATATATATAAGGACAATTTAGATGAATATAATATTTTTTCAACTTTCTTTTATCAAACTAAAAATTTAAACCCAGACTTTTATTTTGTGATGTGATGAGATTTTTGTAAATACAATTATAAATTAAATTGTCACAAAACTTATCGTTTAGTGATAACACTTCCTTCGTCACTAATATAACGCAATTTTTTGACAGAATTTTTAAGTTGTGTACTTTTATCTACAAACTATTAATAACAACTTTGTGACTACTTTTAATTATATTGTCACTAAATTTTTTTAGTAATAAATAATGAATATTTTATGACAATTTCAATCGTGACGAATTATCAATTCTCCTAAGCCTCTGTTTAATTGGGATAACTAAAACCTTGACTTTTAAAAGGTTTTATTTTTTTAAAATAATAAAAAAAGTTAGAGTATTTGGAATAATTTTTTTAAAGTATGTAACTTCTTTTTTTTTCATTAAAATATTTAATATATCCTTACTTGCTTTTAAGTTGTATAATTTGGGATATTGTCACAATTGTTTAATTTTTGAGAATAGAGAATGTTTTACTTATTGTTGAGGGTATTATAACTATTTTATTAAAAAAATAAAATTAGTTTTTAGGAATGTGTATAGACTATTTTTCTTGAAAAAAATAAAAAAATAAATTAACTTTTTGATAAACTAAATAGTATAGCTTAAAATTTGACTCTTTTTTTTCTATAAAACAATTAATTTTCTAAATAGCCCAAACAGGGCCTAATTGTGGTTATACCACTGAGTTGTACCACTTGATGCGTGCTATAGTGGTTAAATCTGTGCGTTCCATATGAGGCCTATGATCCAACAATTTATAATCACATTCGGTGGTAGTGGTTCAGTGGTATACAAGTTAATTGTTTTCATTAATTTAAAATTAAAAATAGCAAAAATATACATATACACGCATATAATGGGTACTTTTAAAGTGGAAAAGAGAGAAATATTTACTGACTCACACTCTTGTTTATGCGAAAAATGTAGTTTTGAAATTATAGAATATTTTTGGTAGAAAACATTTTTATAGAACTATTTAGTTGTGATTTTAAAAATGATGGCACTATTAATTTTAGTAGTGTTAATATTTGTGGTGGTAATAAGACTAATTACAGTGCTAATTGTACGTAGTAGTGGTAAGGTGGTGGCAGACTAGCAGTGATGATGGCTGGGAGGGGTGGTGGTTGTGGCAGCCATGGTGGTAGGGTGGTGACAGTGGGGTGGAAGTCGTTGCAACTGTACATGATGGCCAAAGATGGTGGGCGATGACGAGAAGTAACATCACGTGGGATGGTAGTGGTTATCGTTGCGACGATGGTGGTAATAATGGAAGGATAATAGTGGCGATGGTAGTGGTCGTGTTGGTAATGTCAACTGCAAGCGATAGTCATGGTAGCAGTGGTAATAGAGTGGTGGAGGGTGGTAGTAGCAACAGTAATTATTGTGGTCGAAGGCAGCGGTGGTGGTAAGCGTCGTCGGTGGTGGTGGTGGTGGTGGTGGTGGGATAATAAGGGTGTAAAATATTTTTTACCAAAATTAATTTATCTTTTATTGATGTAAGAAATAATTTTCATTAATTTTAATTTTTTGTTAAATTAAGCTCTAAAAAATATTAAAATATTTTTTTGAAAAAGAGGGAGGTCAATCAATAAACCTTAATCATGTGCATTAAGTGCATAAGTGCACATTCTTGCTCTCTTCCGTAAGTCATTCAAATAGGAGTCTGGGACCGTACTGCGGCTAAAAAGGGCAGCACGTGCTGTGTTTTGTTTGAAATATTTTTTTAAATAAATTTTTATGATCGAATATGTTCATTACGTAGAACTCGTTGAGTTTGTTATTCATGGAACAATTCAGATTCATCCGATACCTGTAACTAAGTGATTGAATAATATATTCTAATATTATTTTATAAATAAATAAATAAAAATTATAATTTTTTTTAAAAAATTCTAAACGAATGTTACTCAGTTACGTAACTACAGTTATCGGATGAATCTGAATTTTTACATGAATAACAAGTTCGACGAGTTGTACATAATGAACAAATTCGATCATAACAATTTGTTCAAAAAAATATGCCAAACAAGACGCAATACCGTATTATTCTTTTTAGACGCAGTACTCGTTTTAGACGCAATACGATCCCTGGCTCGTTCAAAGCGTGGCTTCTATAAAGATTAAACAATCCAAGTGACAGTAACCCTTTACTTTTCTGATGGCAACTACTCACCTTAGTGTGGGGTGGGGGTTGCTTTGGTGGAACCATTTAAGTCATGTTCCGTTTGGAATAAACCTAGTCAATTTATTTTTATTAATAATAATAATAATAATAAATATTAAAACACTTTTAAAATTCAAGTTTCAGTGCTTTTACAAATATTTACATTTTATACAAATATTAATACACTTCTTACTTATTATTCAATCAACGTATACTTTGAGCTTTTAACTTACAGGTCAATAAAAAGTTATAACATTCAAATATATTTGCTTATAAATTTTTTTATTTATAGCTTTTTGTGTTATAATTTAATATTATAAAAAATAAATACAAATTATACTACTTAAATTTATAAATTTATAACCCTAACGAATATTTATAATTTTTACTGTAAATTTACAATTTTAACACCTCCTGAGGCCGAAAACTTCAGTAGGTAAGACTCCCTTTGAAGTCAGAAAAGTCAAAATAATCAATGTGGTGGAAAGACAACTCTTCAGTAAATGATAGACTCCAATGGTACATATGTATATATTTTATTATTCATTTTCAAAATGTATCTAAAGTCTATTCAAACTTTATAATGAATTTATAAATCATTAATTAATTTTAAATTTTAAATAAAAAAGAGAAAAAAGTTAAATTTTTTAATATAAATTTCTAATCGGTTAGTAAAAGTGTCGATTCTATTCCGTAAAATATGCTATGTTAAGTCTCTAAAATATATTTAATAAATTATTTTGTACCGTAAAATATGCTATGTTAAGTCTCAAAAATATATTTAATAAATTATTTTGTAATATTTTTGTCAACAGCATCATCGGGAGTAACTTAGAGGAGAAAATGATTTAAAATGGGACAAAACCAAAAATATGGACAAAAAGAAAATTTTTACAAAAGTTGCGTCCGAACGGACGAATCTAGCATTCGGACGAATTTGGTTCAATAAGAATCGTGTTCGGACGGCATCCTCACGAAAATTTTTTTGTGATAATTGTGTCCTGACGGATATCTGGACAAAATATTGATAGAAATAAAAGCGTTCGGACAGAATGCCTGGCGTCCGAATCGTGCGTGCAGAAAGAGTTACACTTGAAGACTGAAACTGTGGCGGAAAGCTTAGGTAGCTTAGGTTCATTAATAGGAGATTTTAGATTTTCAGAAGATGAGAGATTGAGGGAAGCTAGGAGGCCAATCTAAAAGGCTAGGGATGTGCCAAGAAGTTGAAGACGGATATTCAAGACTTTACTTTTCTTCAACTTTTCATGCTTTTTAGTCCCAACATGAGCAGCTAAGCTTTTGCTATTCTTAAGCGATGTTAAATCTCTAGACGGTATTTTTAGAAGTTGTTTAAACTCGTTTGCTTATTCTTTATTTTGGATTCAATTCGTTGTGCGATTTGAGTCGTTGACATTTTGATCAACGAATTTTTAATTTGATTATCTAGTTTTATTTTTGCTTTCTGTGATTGTGAAACCGAGATCATATAACTTTTATATTTATACTTTGATATTTGACGTGAAATGCTCTACACTTTGTTAGACGATTCGTGGAAAAAACTTAGATAAAATATATCAGGTTTAGATTCAAGCCTATCCTCTTGATAATCCTTATCGGTCTTGTAGTCGCAATAGAATTAGATTGAATCGAATAAAAAAAAGCTAGAATTTAAATGAAATTAAGAATCGCTGGCTATGGAGAATTCTAAACTCCTAAGAATCTTTTTGTCAATTGAATTCTAAATCTTTGACTTTCTTAGCTTTTTAGTTTAAATCAAATTATAAATCAAATTTTTTTTTTTTAAGAAATCAGTTATAAAAAATTTATAAATAAATTATAATCGCATCCAAATTCTTATTGACGATATCCGCGTTAGTTACTATCTTATGAATTAACAATTAAAATAAAATTTTAAATAATTATTTTTAGTACGATACGATACGATACAAACGAATTATTAGTTTATTTCAAACCCCAGGTTCCAGACTTCCAGTATCCCGCACTCTCAGGCTCATTTTCACACACAACGCAACCCACTCGAGCCAATCACCTTCCACCATTCCGCCCATAACACCACCACACACCCAAGCCCAAGGACCAAGTGCATTAGCGATTACTGATTAGTCAATAGGGTTTTGTTTGTTTTAAAAGCTTAGTTATAACCATTAACGGCAGTAACAAGCTGACTGTTGAGCGGTAGCAATTGTGCAATTTGAGAAAGAGTAAGCTCCATGATTCTAATCTCTTATTTCTGGTTAGCCCTCTTTGTCTACCACTCTCTCTATCTTTAAATTTTTATCGATTTTCTTTTACCGATTCAGTGATTCCCATTAACTTTCTATTGTTTTTGTTAAATGTTAACTGTATACCATAATACCATGATTTATTATACCTATTTATTGATTTTTGTTAGGTGTGTATAATTTTCTTTACTGATTTGTTGATTTATGTTAGCTGTAGTTAAATCGGAATTAGTATGCTAAGTTGATCAGTTTGATACGTATATTTTTTTATATGCAATTAAATTATAATTTCTCAAAGCTGAATAGAATTATTGATCTCGCTATAATAATGGTAAAAACAAAAAAAGACAAAGTATATCAATTAATTTATTTGTTTATTATTTTGGCAATGATCTTACCCGTTACAACTACTACGATCGGAAAAGTATTTTCACTAATATTGTTGTGAAGAATCTACTAAAGAATTTAAATGAGTGATCAATTGATGAATGATAACTTGGTGGTATACATAAACAGAAATGTTTTCGATAGAATTACTAATTATGCTATTATGTAGAACTTTTAAAAGATGAAAACCCGTCAACGTCAATTAATCTAAAAAAATTAAAATCTTTGAGGATGGTTTTTTTTTTTTTGCTTACTATAAATATTTATATTTTGAACCCCATCAGCGTCAAATTTCTGAATCCATCGCTGCGACCGAGTATTCTTAGTATCAGATAATATATTGATTTTTTATTGGTACAATTCTTATAAGTAGTAGAAAAATATCAAATATTATTTTAAATTTGCAGATATAACATATTATACATGTTTTTTTAAAAATATTTTATAATAATAAATAATTTAGTATAACAAAAATATTTATATAACATTTAAAATTTTAAATGATGAATATTAATTAGTTTTAAAACTCTCTATGCAACATCCGAAACATAAATTCAAGTATAAAAATAAAAAAATACAAATAAGAAAATAAGGGTCATGGGAACGGTCCTGCGGACCTCGAACCCGAGCTTGGGCCTGACTGGTGGTGGCACGCGTGTTTGGTTTGAGTCGAATCCACCATTGGGTAAGTTCTTCCCCTTCCACAAAATTTGATACTTCCAAAGGAAACGCACCTTAAACCACACTTGGCTTATATAAATTACTCTCACAATCATCTCTCAACCAATGTAGGATGGGAGCTAGTTACTATCATTTACCAACTTTAATGTCACACTTTTAGAGTAAATCTCTCGCTCATCCGTTAATGATTTTGAATTCAATAAAGTTTATTATTACTCTACTCATGGAGATATACAAATTCGAACTCGAAATTATCTAAAAAAATTAATCTAATTCAAAGATATTTCACTTCAAAATTAACTAAAAATCATGTTCTAACTTTTCAAAAACCACTTTTTCCACCAATTTATTGTACACACTGACTGATATAGACTTTGTTAATAAATAGCTTAAAATTTGACTTTTTTTTATCAGTGGTTTAAATTAAAATAGTCAAAAAGTATTGTTTGAGAATCTAAAGGCTTAAGTTTTAGCCTTATAGTGTTTTTATTTTTTTATATAAAATAATTTTACATAATTTTTTTAAAGATATTATAATTTTTATTATATCCATTTATATTTTTAAATTTTATTCATCAAGATTTATTGAATATGAGCTATATTAAATATAAAATTATGTAAAAATAAATTTTAAAAAATTATAATAATTTTGTTCTGACTTAAATTTTTAACTTAAAATTATTTGATTTGTAGTTATTTTAAGTCAAAATTTTAATTTGTTAACTTTTAACTTGTAGTTACTCAGTTTACTAAGCGAATTTTTAAATTTATTTTTTTACCATGCATGTTCCAAAGAAAAGAATGTAAGAGGTGGTGATTGGTGAAGTAGCTGGTTTCAAGGGTTGCGGCTCAGTGCTTCAGTCTAGGAAACCCAACCGTGCAATCCTGGCGTTTGTAGGTGGAACACGTGGAAGCTTCTCAACACTTCTAATCACCTGGGACCACTTCGGTGGCTTCTCCAAAGATTCCCGCCGCCATGCCCCCCCCCCCCTTCCCTCTCTCTTTCTACATTCCTCTCTCCCTCCCCCTCTCTCTCTCTCTCTCTCTCTCTCTACACCTTCATAGTTCATTCCAACATTCACGTTTTCACCTTTTATTTTTTATATATTTTTTAAAACAAAATATTTCAATATACCCATTTTTCTAGAAACCAACCTTTAATTTTTCAATGACTTTAAAATTAAAATAATGCCTTTATCTATCAGTGGAATAAATAAAAGAGTCCGGTTCAGGCCCCATGGCCTGGTTTTCAAATATTCCACAACTTAAACAAGCAGTAACAATGGTCGAGAATTTTTTTATATTATAACTTATAAAATAAGTTTATGACATAACAAATGTCATTTATAGCTTCTCTCTTTAAATGAATCTTTTTTTAAATCATCATATAATAATTCAAAAGCAATAGGAAAGAAAATTGAAAAAAAATTTGTGATGATTTTTAAATTCTTTCTTAATTAATTCCGTTATTGTGGTCGAGTTGAACTTTTGCTTGCATTATATTTCTTGATCGACGAACCAAAATTGACAATACATATCTATATTTTTTTTGCTCTCTTTCGTCTCATACCTCTTATCCTCCATTTAGCAATTGTTTTTCGAAAAACTCTAATTTATTCTAGTGTGAAAGATAGATAAGTCTATATTTTTTAGTTTTGACAAGATTACTTACTAGAAAATTTGACCAAAAATAACATAAAATCGAACTTATTAACTTATTTTAAAATTATTTGTAATATTTTATATTTTAATTAAAAATTTTATAATAAAAAATAAAAAATAAAAAATATAATAATTTAATCAAATAATAAAAAAATTGTTAAAAATAAAAATAAATAAAATAAATAAAAAGTCATTATTCTAACCGAGCCAACAGCTCTTCCAGATAGTGGAACCGATTATCCACAAATAGAAGTTTTTTTTTTAATTTAAAAAAGATAAAATTTAAAAATCTCTCTCTGGTGATACCATCAATAGTAATACAGGATACCACTAGAGAAGTCAATATCAACAAATGAAATCAAAAATCTGAAATTACAAGTTTAACCCCTACCCCGAAAAAATAAAAATGCTAAAAAAAAGAAATAGAAATTAAGGTAATGACCCACAATTAAATCGGTCCTCTGTTCACAAATTCCTATGTCTATTTGCTAATTCATTTCTAATTTTTCCCAAATCTGTTTCTGTTTAAATGTTGAGCTGCTGCTGTAAGAAGCAAATGTCCTCAACATTCCACAAATTGTCGAATGTGTCCCCGGCATCAAACCTCTGGCTGTTCTGCTCCATGGCCTGGAAATCATAACCGTGGTTAAAGTAACCAAAGGGGCAGGTTAGGGAATCTGGGAACCCGACCTGATTACTTACTTGGTAATAATCCTGGTTACAGTTATTATTAACCGAGTAATTGTAATAATCAGTCAGGTCGGAAGCCGGTGAAACCTGGGCCGCAAACGAGTCCGACGACGTCGCCGCCGTGCTCGAGTTCTCCGGAGTGAAACTTGGGTTAACCGGTCCAACCCCGAAATCGGCGTTGATAACTGCCGGTGGCGGAACCACTTGGCCTGTGCTCGTGTTGATGGTGTTGCTGAGGTGGTAGGTATTCGCGACGGCAGCAGCGGCGGTGGTGGAAGCGCCGGAGGATGTTCCGGTGGCAGCAGCGGCGGCCTGAATTCTCTCCGCCAATCTGGGTATCCAAAGATAACGCATGGTGTCTTTGAATTGCTTGCTGTTCACGTCACATTTTAGCTGCTTAGCGTGCTTTTGAACACGGGTTCGCCAGTAATTTTTGATCTCGTTATCAGTCCTGCCCGGCAAGTGTTGAGCAATTTTTGACCACCTGCGTATTCAAGTTCAGCTCCAAATATAAAGTGAAAAGAGTTTGAAGTTGTGTCAATAAATTGAATCACAAAGATACATAAATATGCATATGAGACATACCGATTGCCCCATCGAGAGTGAAGTTCAAGAATCAGAAGTTGTTCTTCAAGGGTAATATTTCCTCGTCGAACATCAGGGCGTAAATAGTTCAGCCACCTTAATCTGCAGCTCTTCCCAGTTCGTTTCAGACCTGTTTCATTAAATTATATGAGAAAAAAATAAAATAAAATAAAATAAAATAAAATAAAATTTGGTAAAGTTCATGGGTGAGATTAGATTACACAAGAAAATATAGAAAAGAAGGGACAATCAGTATTTGTTTGTTTGTTTAGTTTTTATGGCAATATTTGATGATAGTCGGACTCCCCTAGAAAGTTGAATCAGAATTTGTTTGTTTCCCAAGAAAACGAAACTTCAGACTCAGTTGTGTTAATTTGTTCGTATTTTCATGTAGTTCCTTCGAAATCAAGTGGGAAATAAAACAACTAAATCCATATATATATAACCTGCACAGCGAGCGAGAGAATTCCAGCGGCCTTCACCGTGATTGGTGATGTAATTGATGAGTGCCAAGTCTTCTTCAACAGTCCATGGGCCTCTCCTCAACTCCATCTCTTCTTCACTTTGGATTGCAGAGTTGTAAACTATACCTTCAACATCCATTCCCGTAAATGGAGGATCTGAGTGATTGATAACAAAAACAAACAAATATTGATTTATTGATGAGAAATATTTTGAGAGAGAGAGATATTTAGAGAGACGGGAGCCGCGGAGATAGGGGAGAGAGGAAAGAGAGAGATGAGATTAATGGAAGAGGACAGAGAGGTGGGGTTTATATAGATACATAAGATAGGCTTCACCATTGAGAAAAAGGTAGCATGTGATAGAACACTGTACAAGCCGCAATGGGAATTTTTGTCACTATTTTAAAATGATTCTACCAATTTATTTTATTATTTTTAATATATACATAAATTATATATGTAAAATGTTAAATTAATTAAATATTATAAAATAATTAAATAAATTATATTTGTGTTAAAAAAATTTAACAGTTAAGTTCGGGTGTTATTAATTTTTTTAATACAAATATAATATGTTTAGATACTTAATGATATTTAATTACTTTAATTTTTTGTATACATAATTTACACCATAAGAATAATAAAATAAATAGCTTGAACTACTTAAGTAATCTTATAAATAATAAATTTTTGGCCTATTTTTAACTCAAAACTGATTTAATTAAACTAGAAAAATTCAATCTAATTAAATAGTAAAAAGAAACTCACAGTCTTAAATAATAATGGGTCCACCTAAGGACTGTTCATCACGCATGATACATAATAATAAATTTTAATCAATAAGAATTTAACTTTGAACAATAAAAAAATATTTAAGAAAAAAAAAACAATATTCGCTTTGTTTGAAATATTATAATAAATATAAATAATTTAAAATCTAAACTCTCTTAACAATTAAAATCTACTTATTTACTTAGATTCTTAGACCCCATTTTGCTGTTCTATTTTTTTGGTTTTTTTTTTTTTTTTTTTTGAGTAAAAACGCAATAAAGTCAACAAGATTTGTTTGGTAAAAAATAAAAGGTTAAAAAATTAAAAAATTAAATTAAAACACTAATTACTAAAATATTTTATTCAAATTTCAATCACTTTTAACATAAAGTAATACCCATCATCATAACTTATTTATTACTACTATCAATTACATATAATTGTTAATAGCAAATGATTGAAGAATAAAATTACTTAATTTGAACAAAAAATAAAAAAAGTTATCTTTTATCCAAACAACTATGTTCAAAAAGCTAAATTAATAGCTAAGTTACCAAGCATCCTACTTTGAACTAAATTTAACTTTTTAATTAAAAATAAAAAAATAATTTTTAAATTAATTGCCAATTGGAACCTTAACAGTCAAAGTATACTTATTCAGTGATGGTGTTTAACATTACTGAAATTAGTAATTTATATATTATAAATTGTAGTAAAAATTATAAGTATTTAATAAATAATATAGATTATAGTTAAAATAAAAAAAATAATTATAATTTATAGTAAAATTATTGTGTTTAAATAATTTATAATTAAAATAAATAATAAAAAATTAAAAATTATTTGAGAATAGTTGGTGCCGAAAATTGTTGCCAGTAGTTTTTGAAAATAATGAGTAGTTTTGATTACGAAGTTTGACGCATTGACTTTGCCTATCGTCATATCTGTGAGTACGATTTGCACCCCAGTTGCATAACAACTTGTCAAATTTCTATTTCCACAAAAGCTTTTCATTGAAATTTGTGACTTTGTTCTTGCAATTTCTCAAGGACCAAGGAACTATGCTTTAATATGAAGACAGTAATGATATACAAATATAGTTTTATACATAAATTCTTAAATGAAATTGAAATAAAAAAAACCAAAGTCAGTAATGAATTGCATCTAAAAATTGTGAAAAGTCAAATTCCACTTTAATTACATTGTTTAAATATCAAGAGAAGCAAGATAACACGACTTTACAAAATTTAAGTAAGAACTTTATTAAAATAATGTATTTTGTAGGAAAAAATTAACGAATTAATCCACCAATAACTTTTGCTATTAAATCAAAAAAAAATTATAGAACTTTCACACTTAAAAATTGCTGACATTTATCTATTATATTTGATTGTGAAAGTTGTCCGTACTTCTTTACGTAATTGCTCTCACATTACCTATTATACTTGACTTTGAAAGTCATTCATACGTTGTTACGTACTTGCTCTCCACCACCAATAAAACAAACTCTGTCGGTTTTCTTGATTCCATAACAATGACGAAACTCGTCGATTCTATCTCTATATCCAACTATTACGTTTTCTAGGTCAATAATAATAGTGGTTAAGAGTAGCGTGTATAAAGATTTTACAAATGAAACAATTATATATCTAGGTCATATTTGATGATGATAATATCATAATCTGTTACCAAAAGTTGTGGCCTATGATTCAAAACCAAGAGCTTTTTGATAAATTGTGCCTTCCTGTATGCAATTGAAAATCCTAAGTGATGGGTATCTAATGATATTATGGTTATTTAATCCTAGGAATTGAGGCCTGTACGGACAAAATTGTGGCTTCAACCCAATCAACTTTCTTTCTAAATAGATTGATTGGTGAAAACTCCATTACTGAACATGAAGTGATGCACCTTTTAAGAAGGAAAATTGGTTGTGGTGCACTAATGGCCATCAAAATGGACATGGCCAAAGCCTATGATCGGATTGAGTGGAGTTTTCGCGTTAAGGTGCTACACTGTCTAGGCTTCCCCAATCTCTTCTACAAATGGATCCAAGAATGTATTTCAACTCCTACTTTCTCTATCCTTTTCAATAGTGGCCCAATTGGTTTCTTCAAGTCAGAAATGCACGCGTTCTTTGGGAGATTGGGAGGAAAAATGCACTGGATATCTATTATTTTTAGAAGAATGTTCATTTTCTATTTAAAATGAAAAATTCAAGATATTTGAACGCATTTTTAAAACAAAATGAAGTCGCCACTTAATTTTTAAGAAAAATTTAAAAAAATAAAAAAAGGCTGCGGGTCTTTTAAAAGCGTAAGCAAAGAAAAAGAGGGTTCGGGAGCTAAGGTACGAGAAGAGAATGTGTTAGACACCCTTTTCACCCAACCGTGAGTTTGTCCGCTATTTTGTCAATGTTGATTCTTATTATAAACATTTTTAAAGGTAATATATACAGAACGAAAGGTTAAAGACAGTTCAAATAAAAGCAAATAATAAAGCAAAATCCAACTACGATTTTCAGGGTCATGCAATTTGGTTTTTATTTCTAAATATGCTACACATATAATTTGAGTAAAGTAAAGTGAAAAGTCTCCTTGCCATTGGCCCATCGGATCACTTCTTCGAGATATTAATGCATTTCTATCCTCGCACCATAATTGGTCTTTTTCATACACCCCAACGCATACAAACTTGGTGGATCATGAGCTAGCAGCTTAGTCTTTTCGTCTTGCATTTTCTAAAAGCTTCTCGATTGATGAACTTTTCCTTTCGGTCCTAGCAACAGCTAATGCTGTTTTCGTTGATCATAGCTTATTTTTTAAGCCTTGTTTTTTTGTTCTTCTCCTCTACTTCTTGTTACTCAGCAAACAAACAAAAAAATAACTTCAGCACTGTCCAATAGATATTCAATGATATATGTCTAGCGCATGTCACATGTATAGAGACCTCAGATTTCTCTACATAGTGCCAACACAACGTCGTCCGATGAACGTTGTATGCCTAGTGTTATCTAATTGAAGTTAGGTATTGATTAATGGATCTCATTTTCATACTTATAAAATGCACATTTTCAATAAGGTCCAAAGGGCATTTGTCAATAAAAAGAAAATGCAATGTGCATGAAAGTGTAAGACACAGTGGTCATATTGTTTATGAAATTGGAGTGATGAGAGTGTAAATTTTTTTATCTGAATATATTGAGACTCCAGAAACTATAATACGATAACTTTCACTGAAACACTCTCAAAAACTCAAAAGTACAAATTTTGATAGCTTCGTCCAACAAAAATCGCTAATTACCTTAATAAGTAATGTTAGTCGTTGCGTTCCCTAATTTCAAAAAAAAAATATAATTCACTAATTGAGCTTGAAATTTTAAAAACATTTCTTCCCCGTTCATATTGTATGTATTAACTTTCCAATAACTCTTTTTCTTGAATCAAATTAATATATATATATATTTGCTCCTCGTAGTAAATTTGGTGTGTCTTTCCTTTTGAGTTGCATAGGCATGACCACTCCAGCTTGGCATGGCCATATTTTTGGTTCTTTTAAAAGAAAATCATTTTTAAGTTGAATTGTTTGTTATACTGTTTATAACAAAAAGCACACCTAACAACATAAACCCTGTCATTTTATAAATATAGCTAACTCGTGACGTAGAAATTTTAGCAGAATTTTAGGGCTAATTCGAGACAAAAACCAATCGAGTAGTCTAAGTACTGGTCGAGTGGTCAATAATGCCTTGCAACATTTTTTGCAGAGAAAGAACAGTCTGTCGAGCTGTTACACAGTATTTTAGCTTTTTATGCACAAATTTTTGTGACTCTTCGAGGCATAACTCAATTTTTTTTTAAAAAAAAGTGCTAAAATATCACAGAATAAGATATAAATAATTTGTCATAAAATTGTCAAAAATAAAAGAACAATACGGAGGCCAAGATTTCCTAATAATCTCCCCATTTAAAAATTCGGTAACAAAATCCCAATATAAGGCAATCAACAATTTTATTCATCTAATCATGCATCATTCATCATTCAACAAACAACAACAATTTGGTGTTCAACAACACCCAAAAAAAAATGAGACTCCCCCTTAAATGACTTTCTCCCTTGGTAACGTATACATCACCCCTTTTTTATTATGAATTAACAAACAATGCAACACATTCTTAACAACTAAAACAAGACTAATACCAGAAGTGCAGACGACAGAAAAAGAGGAAAACACATAGGGACAAACTCAACAACAAAACAAAACAAATCTTTTTGTTTGCAAGTAGGGAACAAAATTAAAAAATAAGTACAAGACTCATGCATTTTATTATACGTTTGAAATCACAACATCCAGTCAATAAGTCCAAAACTCACAAAGTGTCCGAGATAAGCTATGTTCATATATGACAGAACATAATAAGAGATGATTCTATTTAAAACAGTGTGTGTGTGTGTGACTTGAATGGTTTTTAGGTTTTAGGATCAAATCTTATATAGGATCGATACGAAATCAAGACTTTCACAATGTCAAATCAGCTTAGACCCAAATCACTATACAGAATAACTCTCCCTTAACTAAAAGCTGCAAACTTTTTTTTTTCATTTTCATTTCCTTTTTCTTTTTCTTTTTCTTTTTCTTTTATTGGTTGTAAGATAATCAACCATGCAGCTTTCATAAGCGGCTTCCACACTAATGCGAACAATAAAGTAAGGTTTGTATAGATAACTTTTTCTCAAGCCAAACATACAGAAATAAAAGTAGGATAGAGTTTAATCATTGAGCTCTTGTGAGTCGCCACTATGAGGTCATTTTGTGAAAATTTAAAAATGCTGTAAGAAAAAAAGACCCATGGATAGATTTAAACCCAAGTTCGGAGAATTTCTACAACTGTCAACGATGAAGAGTGTACAAAATAGAATCATCTCTGAAAACATATCAAAACAATATGAATAATGTTATCTAGAATCCTTAGGGTGTATTAAAATTCAAAAAAGAGACAAGAGGATTTCACACGAAGATAACCACTTGCACAGAGATTGGTACTCGCACTTTAATACTGTCCCCCACCTTTTTTTTTAATATCAGATAAGACTCAACAAGAACACACACAAAAAAACAAACTAAACTACAAAGAAGAAAAAAATCTCTAAAGAACCTTACACCAAATCACTTGTTGTTACCCAAATTCTCTTATACCTAGGTTTACTTTGTGAAACATGGGGTTTGGATATTGCCCTAGAAAGATCATTATCATTCATAGCATTGGAAACAGGTCTCCTATTCCTGGGATAGGCCATTCTATTCGTTAGTTTATTCATTTGATCACATAACTTGCATTTTCTAAAAACATGAGAATATCCAGAAAATGAATCAAATTTATCGTGCAATTGAAATTAATGCGATTTAATTTGTCTTCTAACTCCACAATAATGACAAATTGGAACAAAAACATCACCAGATGCATAAGTTCTCCTCAATCTTCTACAGTTAGGACGACTATGACCAAGATTACCACAACGATGACAAACATAGATAAATTTAGGTTTTCTTACCTCACCATGTTGAATGGTGATCTTACTAGTCTGATTGTTCCTCATTGCCTTATTTTTTTTCGATAAGCCGACATCTATTGTTTTTACCCCTGTCCTATTACCTTTTTTATCTTTCACAAAGGGTAGTGCATTTGAAGTCTGAGTCAGATGAACCACCCTCTCACTTCCCTTGGACACATTGCTAGACGAGGCTCTAGCAATTCATCTGTTGTTTGTTACAAAGGGTAGTGCATCTGTTGTTTGTTTTTGGTTTTCTAGCAATTCATCTAATGCTAATTGTTAGCCCAAGGGTTTTTTAATTTAATTTTGATGATTTTTATAATTTATTTTCTAAGAATAAATAATTTCAAATAGTTAATATTTTATATTTTCAAAATAAAAGTGTTAACACATTTTGAACAATCTAAGTTGACACCTTAGTCAAAAAGAAATGACTTTTATCTCAAACGGTTCAAACACTTAAGAATTCTTTAATTAGAATTTTTTGTGTTATTCTTAATTGAAAATTAAATCAAACACTTAAGGAAAAGTATACTTGAAGCTTATCAAGTGTGTCAACACCAATTGATCAAATGCTTTGACACCCTAACTGTTTTTCAAGTT
>JAULJZ010186863.1:0-21560 GCA_032270985.1 Heliamphora pulchella | reverse complement strand
ACTTAAGCTTAAAACCAAGTTGTAAAATGAATGTTTTGACATTGTTTTCTTGCTTATAAATAAGAAAAATAAAATAAGTCTTCCTTTCTTATTATTTAACATGAGTTTTAGTAGGTATGAAAAAGATTAGAATAAAACTATAAGTTTTTTTCCAAAATTTGGTTAGTGGTATGAGTTTTTAAATAGGGAGTTTAAGCATAAAGAAATTTTTCTACAATAAGTTAGCCATAATTTTTAGAGTATTATGATAAATTTACTAAATTTAGTATTTTTATATGCTCGTCTAGGTTTGGGCCTTTTGGGACAAGTTAACTAAATTAGTCCTATTAAAACTAGGTAACTCTCATATATCTTTGTTACTTGAGTTTTCCTGTTATGTTTTGAATGCAAAGTATTGTGTTTTCGCATAAAATAACGTTTTATGTTTTGAATGCAAAATATTGTATTTTCGCATAAAATAACATTTTTCGTACGACTTTCCTGTCATTGATATATCTGTAAAAATTGTGAATATCCTTGGTTTGAAAAAGACATGAATATCCTGAAATTGTGTATATGATGATAGCTTGAATTGTGTTAGCCCAGTCGGTAGGGTGTTGAACAGCACGGTGTATAAGGATGGGGTCACGGCCAGGTGATTGTTGGTTATGATATCATAACGAAAAGGGTTGTGGGGTCACTCCCTACGTAATTCTAGCATTGCCATGAACATATCATCGTATGTAGGGCTTAATGCTTATAACCTGTTTATGAAAAATCTGTTAAGGCACGATGCTTGTAACCTGTTTATAAAAACCTGCTAAGGCTTAATGCCTGTAATCTGTCTATGAAATATGATGTTTTTAACAAAACAGTTTGATGAGATGTTTTCATATGGTAAAATTGATATTCTATGACAAACCTATAACTTTGATATATGTGCGCTCACACAAGCTCTGTGCTTATGAAATTGATATTGTGGCATTTCAGGATAAGGTGAATGCTGGACAGTCAAAGAGAAGAAACTATCATTTTGTGTTTTTAGTTGGGACACATGTACCTGTTTATATTTAGATGTAAATATTTTGTACTCAGATCTTTGCATGTAAAGTAATATACTTCATAACACTAATTTGGCTCTGTGTATGTTTGTAAATTCTTATTTTTACTAGACCTTTTCTAAATAATGCTTTTGAAAATCCTTAAACGGTTTGAAAAGTAGGCCTCAGGTGAGCTTGACTCACTGGCCGGTCATGAATACCATTTGCCAAAATGGGACGTGACATGCTCAATGGCAGCTAAATCAACTCTGGGGCTAGAGTGTCAGAGAGAGTTAACTTAGCCTAGACTAGATTAGGTCAGAGTGCTGATAGACAGCTTGACATGACAAAAAGCACTTGCAAAAAGATTTTACGGAGAGATCTAATGATTGCACTGATAAGTCACCCTCAGGCTATTAATTTCCATGCATAGATTAGAGAGAAAAAGTATAGCCTGACCTGCTCGGGTCGGGTCAGACTCCAATGGCGGGTCAAGTATAGTTCTTCCTATAAATAGTCACCACATTAGAAGACACAGGTATGCTCACTTTTTATTAGCCAGAACTCTGTCAAAATACTCTCTCAAGTTCTTTTCTCTCTCTAAAACCCTCGCCTGATTTGATCATCGGAGAGTCCACCAGTATAAAGCCACCGGCGGGCATCTCACCCCTTTCTCGTGTAAGCGTACACGTCGCATTCAGCCCTGGCATCTCAGCCAGCTTGGACAGAACCTGTAGATCCCAATCCTTATCCTCTACAATTTGGCGCCGTCTGTGGAAAAACAACTAAAAACACCTCTATGGCTAGTCGGGGAAATCACATCCAGGAAGAGCTGAGAGAACCACGCGCACCACGCGCAGAGGCATCACATGCAACTCACCGTATAAGAGGACACCCTGTGCCCTCTGAGGTCCATGTTGGTGGTGCTAGGGTCGACCAAAGGCGAGAACGAACCTATGTGGGGGGTTCCCATGAGACAACACCCTCTCAAGGGGACTACCCCCCCCCCCCCCCCCACGCTACACGATGCAGCAAGTATTGAAGAAGTACCTGACCTCGGCTCCTCTTCTGTCCAAGCCCTTGTTTGGGGAGGCGCTATATACATACCTTGCAGTGTCAGAACGCGCAACTAGTGTCGTCCTGGTCTAGCTGTACATTACCGAGCAGCTTCCCATCTATTATGTCAACCACTCCTTCCTTGATGCCGAGACTAATTACTTGTCCCTGGAAAAGCTAACGCTGGCTCTGGTCATGGCATCTCGAAAGCTGGCACAATACTTCCAGGCACATAAAATCGTTGTTTTGACTGCACACCCTCTTAAAGCCTTGCTGCGCAGGGCTGACTTCTCTGGATGAATTTCCAAATGGGGAGTGGAGCTCGGGAAGTACGACATCAAGTTTCGACCAAGAACGGCATTCAAGGGGCAGGTCCTAGCAGACTTCATTGTCGAATTCTCCAGGCCGAGCTCTTTACTTAGCTTGAACCCAACCACGCTTGTGTCTGAGATAGGGGGAAGGATGACCAGGCTGGAATAGAAGCTGGAACAGAAAATGGGGAATCCAAGGTAACCCAGAATGGCTATGACTCAATGCAAAGATGGAGGTTATACATTGATGGCGCATCAAACTAGAAAGGCTCAGGAGCAGGGGTGGTCCTCATCTCCCCAGACGGATCAGTAATAGAGCATTCTATCATATTGGGATTCCCGGCGTCTAATAACGAAGCCGAGTATGAAGCATTGCTCGCAAGGCTCAAAAGCACTGAGCTCCTGGGCATCAGAAAGTTGAAAGTATTTTACGATTCCCAGTTAGTGGTGAACCAAATGACTGAACAGTACAACGCTAAGGATGACAGGATGGCCGCCTATCTTTTCATAGAACTTGAGCTGATCAGGGAATTCAAAGAAGTGCAGATCGAGTAGGTCAACAGGGAAGGGAATTCTCACGCTGATGGCCTAGCAACCCTAGCCTCAACAACTGAGCTCGAGCTAAAGAGAACAGTAGAAATATAGAACCGGAAGAGTTCGAGCATTGAAACGACTGCTTGGCAGGTTTATGCCATTGAGGACAACCAGAAGCCAAGCTAGACGGATCCTATAATCAAGTTCCTTAAAGATGGTTAACTTCCCGAGGACAAAAAAGAGGCGCACAAGATCAGACACAAGTCTGCACGATTTTGGCTATCTCCTAAGGGACAATTATATAGAAGATCTTTCTCAGGGCCCTATCTACTATGTGTTCATCTAAACAAAGTTCAAGACTTTCTGTTTGAGCTTCATGAAGGGATATGTGGGGGCCACACTAGGGGAAGGTCTATGGCACACCGAACAATAAGAAAAGGCTATTGGTGGCCCTACATGCAAAAAGATGCCCAGGTATATTCACAGAAGTGTGAGAAGTGTCAAAAGTTTTCACCTTTGCACCAGCAACCGGTTGAGGAGCTTAGCCCGATCACCAGCCCATGGCCCTTTGCTCAATGGGGACTGGATATTGTTGAGCCATTACCTAAGGCACCTGGAAATAAAAAGTTCCTAATAGTAGCTACAGATTATTTTTCCAAGTGGGTGGAGGCTGAGCCGTTATCCAATATCAGAGATGTGGATGCGAAAAAGTTTTTATGGAAGAACATCATCACCAGGTTTGGTATTTCGCGCGCCATAGTTGCAGACAATGGGAAGCAGTTCGACAGCAATTTATTCAAAACACTCTGCTCGGGCTTAAGCATAAAGAATTACTTCTCCACACTTTCATTCCCTCAGAGCAATGGCCAAGCAGAGATCTCGAACAAGACGCTTCTATCAGGGCTGAAGAGAAGGTTGGAGAAAGCCAAAGAAAAATGGGTTGATGAGCTCCCCTCAGTACTATGGGCTTACCGAACAACTCCAAGGAGTTCAACAAGGGAGACACCATTTGCCATGGCTTATGGCTTGGAAGAAGTAATACCTTTGGAGGTCGAACTACCAACAATTAGAACTGAAGTTTTCAAGTCTGGGAATAACAGCCTCACCATAGCTCAGGACCTGGACTTAGCCGAGGAAAGAAGGGAGCAGGCTCTGGTCAAGCTGGCGGCCTACCACCAGCAACTTGCAAAATTTTACAACAGACGAGTGAACCAAAGGAGCTTCCTGGTCGACGAACTGGTTCTCATGAAGGTCCTCCTTAATACAAAGGACCCCCTTGATGGCAATCTAGGCCCGACCTGGTAGGGTTCGTATAAAGTCACATCAATTGCAGGCATGGGAGCATAAAAACTTAAAGATTTAGAAGGAAAACAGATCCCAAGACCCTGGAACGCATAGAATTTAAAAAAGTTTTGTCATTGAAGCTTCAATTGTACATTTGTTCAGAATAGTGAATGAAGAGATTCTTTTCAAAAGTTTGTGCATGATTAAGACATCACAAGAAAGCCCAAGCTAGGCTAGGTAGTAAAAGTCCCAGATGACTTCGAGTCATGCCTAGGCAAGAAATCCCTAGCTTAGCTAGGCAGTAAAAGTTTCAGATGACTTCGAGTCATGCCTGGGCAAAGTCTTAGCCTGGCCAGGCAGTAAAAGTTCCAAATGACTTTAAGTCATGCCTAGGCAAGAAAGTCCTAGCCTAGCTAGGCAGTAAAAGTCCTAGATGCCTTCGAGTCATGCCTGAGCAAGAAAGTCCTAGACTGGCTAGGCAGTAGAAGTCCCAGATGACTTCAAGTCATGCCTGGGGAAGAAAGTCCTAGCCTGGCTAGGCATTAAAAGTCTCGAATGACTTTGAGTCATGCCTGGGTAAGAAAGTCCTAACTTAGCTAGGCAGAACAGGTCTCAGATGACTTCAAGTCATGCCTGGCTAGGAAAGAACCAGCTCGGCTAGACAGCATCAGTACAACCGAGCAAAAAAATTCCAGGCCGACCTTGAATCACTTGGTAATTTTGAGATTTCTACATCTCATTTTTGGGTCACAAGTGGTCTTGTTTGGCAAAACATATGGTTTAACCCGGTCAAGACCAAAAGGACGCTTATTGGGCCAAGGCATCATTGCTCGGCCTTATTCAGCATAGCTCGAACTAGCTTAAAGTGCTCGGCTGATCTTGTGGAGTCGTGAAGCACCTCAACTTGGTACTATATAAGTGAGATTGAAAGTTGTTCAACCTCACAAAATGGTATGAGGCTGAGCTTCATAAACTTGCATAAAAACTAAAAGCAAAGAAAGGGCAAGTGCAAGAGCAATATAAGAAAAACAATTGCAAGAGATTGAACAGAAATACTTTCCATTAATGCAATGAGTTTGTATACAAAGGCATGCCGATCTCACAGATGGATTGAGGCCGTGCGATGCAAACTTGAAGAAAAAAGTTCTAAATAAAATGAAAAGCAGCAAAAACTAAACGGGTTCGGAGGTGTTGATTGGTTGTTGTTGGTCTTGAGCTGTTCCCTCCCCAGTGGCCACCACCTGCACAGGAACTTCAATGTTTTCATTACGACAAACAATTTCCTCTTGGGCTCCCTCATCCTCCAGGGTGAAGTCAATAGTGACGTTGGCAGAGGGGATCGCGCGTTCGAGCCACAAAGGCTCGAGCTCTTCAAAATCGTCACTGTCGTCCTGTTGGTCGGATACATGCTCAGGAGAAGGAGGAGGAAGCTCGATCTCTGGTTGTTCAGGAGGAGGAGAAGTGACCTCAACCCTTGCCATCGGATCAGCCTCAATGACCGGGCCTGGCAGGATGGCACTCCCGATCAGGTGTGCGAGTTGGTCAGGAAACGGTATGGACGGCTGAATCCAGGGAACCACCCTGTGAAGCTCGGATTCAGGGCCGACCACAGCAGCGGCTAGAGCAGCGTCCCACCCCATCTTAAAAAGGGGGTTCTGCATGCTCATTACCTAAGTAGTGTATACGTCCCCGGCCTTCTCATACCCCTCGTCATACCTCTCCTTTGAGACCCGGGCATTTTTAGCTTTGAGGTCGGCGTTTTCCTGTTCAAATGCAGCCCTGGCCTTGGAAGACACATCTAACTGACCAATCACTGAGGCGAGGTTGGCCTCTTATTCCTTGATCGAGTCAAACGCCTTAGTAGCTCGAACTTCGGCCTCATCCTTTGCCGCACAGGCCTCGCCGACCTGTGCTTGAAGGATTTTCATGTCCTCCCTTAGCTTGAGGACCTCGATGTGGAGGAGGTCATGCTTCTCTTGTAGCTGGCTGCACCGATCAGCAGCCTCCATCCCCATTTGAAGACCCTGTTCAGCAAAAGAGAAGTTATAAGAAGATAAATATGACAAAAGATATGTACAAGTGATAAAAAGGCTAGCTCAGAGTTGAAATCTTACCACGATCAGGTGCTGTGCGGCCTATTTGCACAGCGCGGCGCTGGGAAGGGCCGCATAAGAAGCCTTGTCCTTGGGAAGACAGAGGCTTTTCGTCAAAGCCCAGGCCACATGGTGGCTCTCTTCCACGGAGTCTTGAACGGTGAGAGGTCGACCACAGTGAGCGGGGGAGAAAGTAAGTGGTACCTCGGACGGTGGCTCAAAAGGTAGCCCAGATCCTTCAGTCCGGGTCGACACAGATGGGGTGGGTGGCTCGATCCTACGCCTCATCTCGCGTTTGGTAACCTCAGAGGCCGTTGCCCTCTTCCTAGAGGCTTGAGTAAGCTGAGGCACTAGAGCCCGGGGTGCAGCCGGGGCACTTGTGGCCGGCATCGTTGGTTGGGAAGTGTAGCCCCGATTGGGCAGGCAGGAGTGGTCAGTTCGGGAACTCCTCCGAGCAAGTCAAACAAGTTCCTCTGTGGCATCTCTATCGCTTCGAGGACTGTACGGCTTGTAGAGCTGGATGAGGGTCTGCTGCTTATTGCCTTGAAGGTCGAGGCTTTTGTGCTCTGGCCTCCCTCTGCTGCGCCCCCCTCGACGAGCTCCAAGTGGTGTCCGAGCTCGTCTGGTCGGATGGGCACGCCGTTAAAGAGTCTTCCGAAGGAGCGCACCTCCTTATCTCAGTCGAGCACACGCCGAAGATGATCAAGGTTGATCTGCCCGTCTCTTTGGTCTTTCTTGTCCTTGATGGCTGAGGTATTGCAGTAGGCACCTAAAAAAAATTAAGGAATTAGATCTCGGGATATACAAGGAAATGAAAAATGACACAAAATAAAAAAGGGGAGGAGCTCGGCTACCTAGAGTCCTAGCTCTCATGGGGCAGAGCCGAACACGTTGATCAAGGACGCCAGGGCTGAGCTGCCAATTTCCCCCCGACCAGGACGAAATCGTCCAGATCACCCTTGTGCGAGTTTTTGAGCTCGAGCACAATATTTTGGTTGTCCTTGGCCTTCAGGTAGTACCTGTTATGACCCTTGGACATTTCCGAGATGGAGTAGCAGTATTGAATTTCTCGGACACCGAGGTCGATGCCCATATATCGATTCAACAAAGCTACCCCCATCAAAATGGAGAAGACATTGGGGGTGAGTTGTGTCGGGCACAGCCGATAGAAAGCTAGAGCCTCCCTTACGATGCTCGGGAGTGGGAACTCTAGCCTGGACTCCAGAAGAGCCACTAGGGGAAAAATGGCTACCCCGGGTTCTTCTGTGGTCTAGGTCTCTCTAACGGTTGCCTGGCGTACAGTGACATTGTCAGGGATCAACCTAGCTCGAGGGAGCTCGGGCAATGCCTCAGGTGTGTCAATGTAGCGAGCAAGATACCCCATGTTCTAAAAAAAGAAAGAAAGAAAAAAAGAAGAAGAGAAAGAGAGAGAGGAATTAAGACACTTGCATATATATATACAAATACAGGTACTTCCCCAACAACACCGCCACCACCGGGGTTGGCAGCGGCGGCGCTAAGGCACTTGAGGCATAGGCCAGGAAGTCTAGCCTCCATTACGGTGGCGTTAGCAATGGTATTTTCATAGAAAAAGTGAAAATGAAGTAAATAGGATGCTTACCTGAGAGAAAAAGACTCTGGAAGGCCCTAGAAGACTTGAAGGTTGGTTCGAATTGCAGAAATCTCAGTCGCCAGGATCTCGCCAGAAATCGCCTAAGTATTAGGGGAGAGAGTGATTCATAAAAGAGGGGAGGAGGGAATACCCTCCCCCTTTTATAGCTTCACATGCATTTCAAATGAAGCGTCAAACGGCAGCAGTTATGGCGCGTGCTCTGACGTGCGCCGTATGCATTTAATGTGCATTTAACGTAAGCGGCGCATGTGGTTCGAGCATCTTTATCCGAACAAATCACGACAGTTGACCTGGCAGCACTGATGTTCGGATCAGTAGATCGAGCAGTATTCCTCGTCGGATTAGTGATCCCAAACAGAATTTCTGATCGGGTTTGAAAATTCGAGCAGGTCAACATAATTAAACCATATGATTGATATTTATTGAAAATGGCAGCCCACATTCCTGTGACGTTACTGTACCCAAGGTACAGCTGGCACCATACGCAATTAATGCGCATTCAATGCCACATGGTGGAAGTGATAGTTGGCATGAAGAAGGCTAAGGGGCAGTACGTCAGCGAAGCTTATTCAACAAGCCTCCCTATCAAAAGGTGAAGTGACAAATCGAGCAAGTACATCACCTCACCTTCCAGCTGCTCGAGTTCCCGAGCAACAGCAAGATGATGGGGCAATTGAGGGGGATTAAGTTCCGATCAAAGTCACGTGGAAGGCCGTACAGTGCAACAGTCCTCTTTACCACGGCACGTACCTCAGCATATCTATATTAGCTCGGGCAATAAGCCGAGCTATACGAGGCAGTATGTTCAAACTCTGGAGACCTCGAGACGTATGGCCTGTCTATGCCTTAGATTCGAGTTCAGAAAGAGTTCAGTCCTGACCCAGAGGGTGGGGTGTTTGGAATCATGAAGAGGAATGCTCGGCACTTACAGCCGAGCAAGACGAGCTGTATGAACCCTAGAGCTGATAGTTGGGATCAATGTCCCATGATACACGTATCAGGGGCTCGCGATAAGTGCTCAGTGGAAGCTAAATCAACTCTATGGCTAGAGTATCAGAGAGAGTTGACTTAGCCTAGACTAGATTAGGTCAGAGTGCTGATAGACAGCTTAACATGACAAAAAGAACTTGCAGAAAGATTTTACAAAGAGATCTAATGATGGCACTGATAAGTCACCATCAGGCTATTAATTGCCATGCATAGATAGAGAGAGAAAGTATAGCACGACCTGCTCGGGTTGGGTCGGACTCCAATGGCGGGTCAAGTATAGTTCTTCCTATAAATAGTCACCACATTAGAAGACACAGGTATGCTCACTTTTTATTAGCCAGAACTCTGTCAAAATACTCTCTCAAGTTCTCTCTCTCTCAAACCCTCACCTAACTTGATCGCCAGAGGGTCCACCAGTATAAAACCACTGGCGGGCATCTCACCCATTTCTCGTGCAAGCATACACGTGGCATTCATCCCTGACATCTCAGCTAGCTTTGACGGGACCAGTAGATCTCAATCTTTATCCTCTACATATATATTATACACATGCAAGATACATATATATATAATACACACAATATATACATGTTATATACACACACAGTATATATATTAATCACACACACACACACACACACACACACAGTACATATATAACATATTTAGCATTTATACACACAACACACACACATATACGAAACACACACACACACACACAGCGCACACACACAGGCACTATAAAGAGAGATGTATATTACATAAGTGAGAGAGAGAGAGAGAGTGTGTGTGAGACTACAGAAGGAGAGAGAAGGGAGAGAGAGACAGACAGACAGACATACAGCATAGGGAGAGATATTGGAGACAGCAGAGGGAGAGAGACGGAGAGTGGCAGAGACCGGCGACGGTGGGTGAAGCGATTTCGGCAGTGAAAGTTGGTGGTGACCGCGCCGATGGGGAGTTGATGGCGGGGGGCGTACTGCGACGTTTGGGGGGTTCAGTGTTTGCTTTAGCTTTGAAGCTGCGGGAGAAGTTATGGCTTCAATTACAACTATTTCTAACAGCAGTAAAATTTTAAGCCTAGAAAATTCTCAAAAATTTGAGATAAGCTTGTTATGTTATTTTCTGATTTATTATGGCGTTGGATTCTGCGACTAACTAATAATTGTTCTAACTAAATTATTCTAGGTCTATAATTATTTATTTATTCTTTTTTTTAAAAAAAAATTGGGTGTCACAGTAGATCTGGCCTAGAGTGAATGGGTTATGGTCTCTATCCTGCATATCCTGTCTATTTGAGTCTATTTTAGGCCTTGTATGTTTATACCTTTTTTGTACCCTTAAAAAATATCGATGCGACTTTTATTTGTCACAGTCGTGAGTTTTTTCATTCTGTTCTTCACGATAATCCTATATTTGTCACAACCATGTGTCTTGTAACCATATTTGTCACAGTCGCTACGATCGTGAGTTTTCTGCATGTCCAGTAGCTTAAATATGATGTTTAAGTCTCTCATGTTTATCCTGTACAGCTTGTTAGGGGCAGAAATATTGTTGCATGACCCTTAGACCTCTATTTGTTCGTTTTATCGCTTCTTCGCATGTTTTTCGCTTTGCTTTACTCAAACGATACGTGTGGCATATCTAGAAATAACAACCAAGTTGCATAACCCTAGGAATCATAGTTAAGATTTTGTTTCATTGCTTGCTTTTGTTTGAACTCTCTTTAACCATCCATTCTGTATATGTTACATTTAAAAAATTTACAACAAGAACCAATATTGACAAAGTAGAGGCAAACCTCACGGTTGGGCAAAAAGGGTGCCTAATACCTTCCCTTTTCGTACCTTAGCCCTTGAACTTTCTTTTTCTCCGATTACGTTTTTTAAAAGACCCGTAGCCTTCTTTTTTTTTTTTTTTTTCTCAAAAACTAAGTGGCGACTCTATTTTTTTAAAAAATGATGCTTAGATATCTTAGATTTTCTTGTTTTGAAAAGAAAAAGAACATTTTTTTAAAAACAATTGATATACGCTGCATCCCGCGAGACCAAAACACCCGCAAGGTGCGAATATGAAAAATAAGGGTATGACACGTCAGTAAAGCTTGCTCAACAAGCCTCCCGACCTGAAGCAAAACGACGATTCGCAATTAATGACTCGTCACATTCCAGTAGCTCAAAAACCCAAGCAACAGCAAAGTGATGGGGGCAATTGAAGGAGGTCGGATATTAATCATGCATAGCTGGAGTCCACATGGAGCGCAGCACGGCATCAACAAACCTCCTAGCCATCATTCTTCACCTCAGGCATGGATGTTCGTGCTTGGCTAGAGCAAGCCGAGCTCTAGAGAGGACTAACCAAGCACTAGGGGACGAGTGCTGAAGCCGTGCTCGAGAGTATGGGGGTGTAGCCGAGGTCCAGAGGAGAGGAGCTCGGCAAAGGTGAGCCGAGCTCCACGTGTCAGGATACCTCGTAGGCCGAGCTAAGAGCCAGGTGTGGTTATTTGGGCCCATGATACGCTTACCTAAGGCTGACACCTTATGCTTACCTAAGGTGTTAGTAGCAGCTGGACCAATTCTGGAGCCTAGATGTCAGGGTAGGTTAACCTACCCCAAACAAGGCATGTGAACATATTGACAGTCTAACACAGCAAAAGGAACTTGTAGAAAGACATGAAAAGATGATAGCAGTGATAGCAATGACAAGTCACTATCAGGCAATTAGCCGTGTTCTTCTAGTCAGAGATAGGACAACCCGACTTGCTCGGATCGGGTCGGCCCCTAAAAGCTGGTCAAGTAGATTTTCCCTATAGATAGCCTATAAATCAGAAGATAAAGGTATGTACTCTAATTCCATAGCAAAAACTCTGCCAAATTACCCTCTCAACTTTCTCTCTCTAAGGCTTACTCTAATTCGATCGTCAGAGGGCCTACCAGTAAAGCCACCGGTGGGACATCTCATCCTTTCTTATGTAGGCACACGTGGATGACATCTCGAACTAACTGGCCAATGTGGACGGGACCCGTAGATCACAATCGTTAATCCTCTACAAAACTCAATAAATTGGGAGTGTCGGCTCCCAAGACACTTGAACTAGATGCCTCTTTTTTGGTGCATCTACTCATCATCTACATTTCTATCACATTTATCTTCAAATATCATTTTGTGCCTACAAAAAAATGCATGTTTTTATATGTTACTAAAAAGATTATGAGAAACCACTTATAGAAAAATCTCGGCCTATTTATGTTTTTTCACACTCTGGGTAAAACCAATACCTATAAAAACCCTCATTATTGCCCTTGTTATCTAATACAAATGGGCCCCACAATGCTAAAATAAGATAATGTATTAAGCTAAAACGAGGAAGGCTCAAAACTAATGAAGATATTAGAATAATTGTGACGCCCCGTCCTTCGGGCACCTCGGGACATACATAAATATAAATAAAGAGATATTCTAGCCATTTATTCATATTTACATACGTTAGTTATTACATCATAAAGAAATTTTGAACTATTCAAAAGTACATAACTATTACAGTTTCACCAAGAAATTTCAAAAATTACACTAAGCACGGGAAAAACTAAATAAAAAAAATAAAAAAACAAAAGCAAAGGTCTAAACTCCTCAGAATGCATCAGCAGGATCCACGTGCTCTTGGAACTCACCCTGTTCTTCAAACTCTTCTTCTCCCTCTGGGATAACTTCCTCCAAGAACTCCTCCTCACCTGTGGCACGAATGCCATGAGCCAAGGCCCAGAAGCAAAACACTCTAACTTTCTAACTAATTTCACGGCACAAAATTCACAACACATACCATATAACACTTAGTACAATTTACAGTCAAGGAGACAGACAAATTTATGACAGGATAGCAGATAAGTCAATAAACATACATATATGAGATGCCGTGTATGCAATGTAGATGCCCAACCAAACATACACCCAGATTATAATAGGAATTCTACACCGGGAGTCACCAGAGTAGACTTTTACGGGTATTTGATCACCAAAGCCATCATCGCGTCTCGTTGCAAATAGTAAATACTTCACCGGGCTTCATGCCACAGCTGTTTTACTTAATGGCAATGACGTGAGGTCCGCGCCATACTCCAAACCAACCAAATTCAATAATCATGCCATACTCCATGCCAACAAATTCAATAATCAATCAATTAGTCATATCAGACATATAATAAGCGGTTTGTTCCATCTTAAGATTTGTGATGCCTCCGTCAGTGTCAACCCAAAGTCTAAACCATCAAAATTAGAATGCTAGCGACGAACCCATAGTGCCCAGTAATATTTATGATAAATCATTTCAAACACCGGGGACACACCCAGGGTGTATAAACCAAATTTTGTAACACCGGGGACACACCCAGGGTGTACAAGGGGAATTCAACCCAAAATATTTTTGAAAAATGACAACCAGGAACGCGCTAGACTTAGAATCAAGAAGACAACTCAATATAGCCCATCCCAATAACGATTTGCACAGATGGGCTCCAATATTCCAGGATGCAAGTGACAGTGTTTATAATGTGTACCATTGATTTCAAATGCACAGTCTATAGCATCGCAAAGTATAAGATACAAGTATGTGAAGCACTAATTACAATTCTCAATATATCATTCAAACTTGATAGCATGAGTTCTAAATCATCATATATTCACTTAAAAACACTAATCAACTAATTCAAATCAATCATCATGTAAAACTCGAGTCTCATAGCAATGGGTAATCAAATCATACTTAGCTACTATTAAGGCCAAAATCGAGTATTAAATTAAAAGGGTCGACAAGATTTTAGGGCGTTTAAACTTGGAATCAAGTTATAATTTTTAAACACTATTTAGATAAAAATATTTTTTACAACTCTTATATTTATCACTAAGATCAAAACCTAAGGCAAAAGGATGAATAAAGCATCCTAAGTGAAAACAGTTCAACACTTTTCTCAAAATTTTATCGAAAATACGCCTTTGTTGGTCTCGATTTTGGGGTATCAGATCAAGTCTAAATGAGCCCATTTTTTCTTATGTTCTAGCTTAGCATGTCCCCTACAAGTTCCATGTTTAGTGCTAAGGGTAGTTATTTGGAACAAGTTAGTGTTTTTGACCATTTTATAAAATAAGTTCTGTCAGCCGCCAAAACTCAGCAAAGTCGATTTTGGACAGAGGGTTTGAAATGGTTTTGAGGGACCATCCCGAGGCTTCTAGGTCTAATTTTTGGAGACCAAGTAGTTCAATATGTTAGCTACAATGTTCATGTAGAACACTTTTGGAATAGATCACTAAAAATAGGGGTTTTGAGCTACACAAAAACATGTGACAGAAGTGTCCTTTAAGGGCTGAAACTCAACAGAGACTTTCAAAGGGGTTTTGACCTATCAAAGCCCAATATTTTGTTCTCATTTTTGGTGGGTAGATAGATATACATGTTATCTACAACTTCTTTGTTTTGACCAAAGTTTGGATCTCATTGAAAACTAGGATTTTCAGGTCGATAGTGTTAACTGGTCGAAAAATGACACGCTTTGGTAAAATTGCAATATCTCAAGTTCTACTTACTCAAATGAGTTGAAACTAACTTTGGATGACAGATAACACAAAAATCTAAATTTGTACATAAAGAACAAGCTTAGATCTATTTTCTACATTGAGTTATGGCATTCCAAAGTTTAGGATAGAAACATCTATGTTCTCAAAAAAATCAAATCTCTTTAGGTTCAAGTCTCCTACTTATGATATGTCAAGGTTTTGTCCCCATTTCTTCGCATGCTTGTGTTTTATACATTAATAAGAAAGCTCCAACACACTTATAAGTTATTAAACTCAAAAATAATAACACACAACAACATCTCATATGATCCACAAACATAACAGCTCCTAATTCTCAACTACGACGCCTTTTCGATTTGTTTTTTAGTTCTCAATTTTTAAAGTGTTTAAAGAGTTGAGTCGAAGAATATTTTGAGGGATATTAGACATAAGGTTTAGAGACTTTACTTACTTGTTTGAAAAATCAAATGAGGATAAATGATGGATTAGGACTTAACTTTAGAAAAATTTCCTTAATTCCTTTTTTTTCCTCATTTTTCTCCCTCAAACTCATATAAACACTCAAGAACAATGGTGGTCTGGTTTCTCCACTCTCTTTGGCCAAAAATATGAAGTGAAAGAGAGGGTGTTTGGCTTAGTTTATAAAGAGAAGAGTTAGGGGACAAATGGGGGACAAAAAAGTACTTTGAAGACTTTTTTTCTTCTTTTTAATTAATGTGATTTGAGAAGATTTGACTTGGTGCAATATTTGAGGCTTACACATCATATATGGGGAAGAGAAATACAGTTAGGGTCAGTTTGGGGACACAAAAATCTAATCCCCCATCAATCAAGTGGCTTTTTTTGGTTTACATTCCTTTTTGTCCATGAAAATGCTTTAAAAGTTAATTTAATGTATCTTTTTGGTATCTTTTCCTACTAAGGCCTTTTATTTTACTATGTTTATGATAAATTTAATATTTTTATGAATTATCATAGTTTTTATAACAATTGATTAAATAAATATAGTCTTTTAAGTCAAATTAAACTATTTTGGCAATATATTACTTTTTGACTTATTTAGTTGTATATGAATTTCAATAATTATTTATTTACTTTTGTTAACCTATAACACCATATTATTATGTATATTATTTGTTCAACGAGTATTGGATCATCATAATACTTGATTTAATACATTTCTCATCTTTTTAAACTAAAAATAAAGCAAAAAATTATTTTTTGGCACAACTTCGAAAGTAGTCGACCACTAAGAGATATTTTTGTTATTTTTAATGTTATTTTGTCCTTTGCTACTTAATTATACTTAAATCCTTGATTTAGGGTATTCATGCGTTAAAATTTGAATTTTTAAGACTTTTTGCTATACTAGAGATAAAACGATCATTTTACCCTACTTACGAAAATTTTTGATTTCTAATTTATTATTTCATAATATTTACTTAATTTAAAATGTTGGAAGACTCTCCAGGTGTTAAGATTTTATTACTTGAATTTTGGACCTTTTTAGGGTTTCCGAGTTAAACTTAGAGTTTCCAAGTCGCGTTAGAATTTTGAATCTCTTCCGTGCTATATAATCTCGTGGACTATCCATCACTAATATTAGAGTCCAAGCATGGTCGTTACAATAATAAAGGTCGAAACAAAATGAATAACTATAAAAGTAATAGAAGAGGCAAAGAAAGTGAGCAGAGAAAGTGAGCAGCGAAAGTGAACAAGCTGGGCAGAGTACTCTTAATAAGAGAGCCTCCCTCCTTTTAATGTCGTCACAACCAACCCGTCAATTTCTTCTATAATCTATCAACATAAGTGTCCCACACCACCTTGGCTTTATAAGAAGAATCCGAAGGAAAACCTAGATAACATTAAAACTCCAACTTTGCATCCCAAAACCGATGCCAAAAAATCAATATTAGCCACCTCTCCCATTGGTAGAATTTTTGATTTAGTCAAAATGACAAAAAAGCCTTAAAATTGCCTCAACGCAAAAAAAAAAAAAAAAACAGAGCTAAGATAATCCAATTGTATCGAATCCGCACTGCAAAAAAACCGATAATATCATCAACCCATCAAACCAACCCACAAAGCCCTTCATAAAACCTCCCTCCACAACTTTTGATATCATATAGCTCAATAACAAGGATGAAAAGTAGGTCTCGATGCCTTAAGCCCCTCTACGAATAAAATAAAATAAAAACTTACTGGAGTTCTGTTCACTAAAATAGATAATCTCAGAGTAGAAATGCAAAACTTAATCCACTTCGTTCATTTCTCCCTGAAATCCATCATTTCCATCATATAGATCAAGAAGTTCCAATTTACACAATCTTATGCCTTCCTAAAAGATAATGATCTGCAATAATACTAGCAATTCTAATCACCCACTGTGATTGTTTATGTACTTCCTCCATTTTTATCCCAATTGAAGTGCCATGATGTCCAAGTTAAATCATCATTATTTTTGTGGGGAACTCCATTCTCATTTTATTCACTGCTATACTTTTTTATCTACACAAATAATAACATTTTTTTGACGAGATTAATTACGAAAATAATGAAGCACAAAATACAGAGGTAATTATCGCTACTTAGGCTAAAAGTACAAGTACAATTTTACATATTTGTGTTTGGACCCTTCCATAATGGGGGAGGAGTGGGTGTGGGATCCCTGTATTCTCAGTCTCCAACTTGGCTCTTACCCCGCCTAATGTAAATGCAGTAATCATCTTCAATGGTCATTCATACAATTCAGGACAGAATACAGAGGGAGCAGCATATCATAGATTATCCCACATTTGAACGATTGTTGGTCTCTTCAGCTAGACGAAGCAAAGGAACCCAAATAGCGCTAAGTATGAAAACCTTGTTCTGCTAACTAGCACCCGTCTTCCTGAACAATATTTTGCACCAATGATTATTAACAAGTCCATTATTGGATTCCCTTTACTTGCAATAGGCTAGGGAAGGTCAGAAAACTGGTCCAAAATTAGTGCACATCAATTGAATTGAGAGGAGTGAAGGCCTTTGCTTTCAGCACTGTTCATCACACCCCCCTGGTTTTGCAGATGCCATACGCCAACAAGAGGGGCATTGACAGGCTATACACTGGGAAATGGAGTAGTGGATTCATGTCATAAGCCTTCACAAGAACTCGGCAATTCTGCATTGGAAGAGGGGGAGAGGGGAGAATCAGTCTAAGCAGTGTAGAAACCAGGGGGAAAAAATGGAGGTTCTAATATTGTAGATTTAGTACAAGGAAAATACCATCTTATGAACATCAAGAGAATATATCTCATCCCCTATTAATTGAGAAATTGGGTTTGTGTGTGTGTGTGCACGCTCGTGAAGTCGCAAGTTGCTCAACCAATCACGACATTTGAAAATCATCATTTTCATGATTTTGAACAAAATAAACTACCAGTAGATTTCAGGATTGTCAAACATAGCTATATACGCTTCTCGTATTGAGGCCCTTCTTGAATTGAGGTTTACTATAGCGAATAATACAAAAGGCAAAATCGATTTCTTAGCAAATTAACTGACTAAAAGTTTGGTGAAAAGATAGCAGTATCCACGTGGCATGATCTTATCAGCTGACATGATCTTATCAGCTACATATCCTCTCGCATGCCCTACATTCTTTATACCAAAATAAATAGAGCGTTAAAGCAAATACCATAAAATGCTTCCAGAAAATTGCCAAAGAAACCACGAGAAGAATATTCCTAATCCATTGCTTGCCAAGACGGTGCTTTGATTTTCCATTCCTGCAAGAATCACGGCTCTGAGATCCCATATTTTCCACAACATGATCATCTTCTTTCTTGCCCGATAGTAAATGAAAATGCTCCCGATAAATCCCTCTTTCGGCAGCCAGTGCCCCAGTCACCAAAATAGTGGGTAACACCACGAAGAAAAGATGCGGAAGGACAATAACCATTACATCTGGAAATCCAATAAATTCCAGTTTTCCCATCTCATTTAATTTCACCACCCAGCCTTTATAGGTCATGTATCCCCTTTCTCCATCATCGGTAAAGACATGCCCAAAAAGCCAAGGAAATAACAAAAGGTAGAACAAGTAAATTAACATACCCAGCCATAACAGAGGAACTCCATACAGCTCTGTTAAAACCCATGCAATCCCATTTATGAAACCTTTGTTGCCAATGAAGTTCTTATAATTATAATGCCTCTTCGAAAAAGAGAGGATAGTTTTCAGAATAATAAGAATCAAGAACATAAACAAATAGAAGGACCAGATAATTGGGTAATATAAAGCATCCCATTGACAACCCATGACTATAAATTCTTTCCATGTCCATGAGAGCTTAGCTTTTAAACCATTTATCGAAAACGGCCTCAATTCAGACAAAGTTGACCCACCCTTAATGTCTGTAGCCTCTATTTGCAGCCAAAATCTATCGGGGTAAGCAGCCTCAAATGCTTTATAATTCCATGGAGTCGTATAAAGATCTCCCCTGGAGAAGGTACCTGCATGCTTTCCCATGGATGCCTCTAGGACCAAAAGGAGATTTCCAGGGCTTGAGTCATATATCCTAGCCGTAACTGATACAATCGAGGAAACAGAAAAAACCAGAGCTCTGATAGTCGCGTAAGATAAAGGGTCTGCAGACTGAGATTTATACTGGTCAGCTGATGACATTAACGTAAAGCGCGAGTCTAGAGGAAACGTGGGCAATATGATTACTTCTTTAGCCCCCGATTTGAAATCAATATCAACAAATGACAACAAACCTCTATCAATAGCCAAAATGCGCATGGTTCTACTCTTCCTCCAATCACCCATTTCCCACTCCCAGAATTCTTTGAATCCTGGGGCTCCATTTGAACAATTTTCTGTACTTCCTGAAGATGTTTGTTGTGCACTCCACTGGAAAAACTTTTGGGAGATGAAGAGATTATCACTTGAGTGATGATGCCGTTTCAAATTCTTACCAAAACTAGTATGGAGATGCCCACATAGATAAGCTGATAAGGATTGTTTGATAAAAATATCCTTCAGGGTCTTACCAGAGTCCGAGGCCGCCGAAAATGAAAGTGGGAAATGCCCATAGGAAATCTTGGTTACAGGTTTTGTTAACTGAGAATTCCACTGCGCGAGTTCAGAATCAATTTCAGCCAATAGTTGGTCAGTTGGATGGCCGAAGAGATTAGTTGGGCCTCGTAATCCCACCAACATTGTGCTGTCGAACCCCACAAAAAGAATTTTCCTTATAGCAGTCTGGGTGGTGAAGCACAAGCATAAAAAGATGAGAAACAATTGAAAGGATTTGCACGTTTAATATTCCAAATAACCTGCTAGCACTAGTATGAGACAGAGTGGAAAGGAAGAGAAAGGTGGCCTGGATCTTAGCTCCTATGGCTCTAATGTGGATCATTTGGATAGAATGCAACAAGACTTCTGAGGCTAAGGAAGACCTATTTTTAGTTGTGAAGTAATTATTCTCTTTTCTGGATGGTTGGTCCTCCGGTATTCTTTTGAATCAAATTTTTAATTTCACAAAATCTTTTAATTAATGAAGATTTACAAATGATAAGGGTTTTTTTTCTAAACTGTTGCTACCCCTTTGTGCCCCCATTTATGATATCATTTACCAGTTATCCAAAAAAGAAAATAAGATCAAATATTCAAGTCCAACGTGAGAGAGCTTGCTTAAAAAAATTTAGCCCCAAGGTTGGTTTCTATAGTCTACTAATTTATCTAGTTGTTTATGTTGGGACGAAATCCCAAAAATCAATGAGTGCATACAAATTATACCAAAAAAAAAGATACCTGAGAACCTGATAAAAATCCATATAGTGGAACCAGGTTTATACCTTCGAGATCTTTCTGGTTCGATCTCGTCTCACCACACAAACAAAAAACACCACATGAACACAAACCAAAACTGTTGCATGCACACGAACTGCAAACTCAATCGCACGCCAAGTCTTCTACCGTATTTCTGTATGCCCAATCATGAAAAGTGTGAAGTTCATGACCTAAACTCTCTATCTCAGCCGCCACTGTATTTTGATATCACAAATGAAAATAAAAACCGTAGCTGCGAAGACAATAAAACTACATATATATATATATATATAGCCTCCGATAGGGAGCCAGGGACCTAAGGAGTAAATAGGCTCGAGTTTTTTTATGTAAATAGGAAACCCTAATTCAGACTAAATTAGTAACCTAGCCATATAAATTATAATTCTCACCACTAATAAGTTATAATTGCACCCTCAACCTTATCTCAAATTTTATTTCATTTCAAGTTTCATGTCATTAAATGCTTATTTAACTCCCCGCGTTAAGATTACAAATACTGGTTGATTAAATTAAATTAGTGATAATTTTATTTAATCGACTGCTTATAATTTCATTGAAACTTTTCACTTAACTTATTTGATATGTCAGATACAAAATCCTCCTACAGGGTTTGCATAATCAAAACTTATAGGTTTTTTCAAGAGAGTATCATTAATTCCTACACTAGAACGTAAATTTAGTTAACAATTAATATTCACTATACACGTAATGTAGTTATCCAAGTGTAATTTCGGTTTCATTTTTTTGTGTTCTTGTTGAATCTTATTGGTTTAAAAAAAAAATCATTGCAATCTTGAAAACTTCTTGAAGACTGCATATTTTCATATCTATCAAAGAGTATTTTCATATTGATTATGTGTGCATATTAACAATGGTTGAATTCTGTATTTCTATAATTGGTATATGAACGATATATTTTCTCTCCAAAATTTATGCACTTCCATGATTGCATCAATGTAAATGTTCCCACACTTGAGTTGTCAAATTTCTCCTATGGACGTTTCTCACATGACAATTATTGAGTTTTCATCGATTGACCCTCGAGTTAATACTCTCATGTTGATGTTGCTTATGTCCATGTTAAGTACTTCCCTAACGTTCGATTCTATATAAGGCTTGAGGAAAGGGTTACCTATACGTGTTTGTCTTACTTTCTGCAATTAGTGTGAAAGTCACCGGCGAAAGCCGTGTGAAAAAAAAAAAAGAAGAAAAAAAGAAAATAAAAAAGAAGTAGGA